>JAQQSW010016590.1:0-11639 GCA_028646575.1 Pseudocheirus occidentalis | reverse complement strand
CCCCCCCCCCCCCCCCCCCCCGCTATCTGCAGGTCAGGAACTCTGAGGCAGCTGGGTTGGGCTACTTTCTTGCCCTGGGGACAGGTCTGCTGGACTGCTTTTCCCCCCAAAAATTTAACTTGAATTCCACTGACCTTTCTCTTAGCCTTATTTTTCCTGACTTGATAAATGTGGAGATTGCCCCAGGTGCTGCCAATCCACTTTCCTGTAGACTCCAGCTGTGGCTTCTTCTAGTGGCCCTGGGGCCAAGCCGTGGTTTCAGGATGGGCTGGTTTTAGCTCCCAGCCTGCCGCTATGGACCCCTCCTGTTGAGCTGCCTTCAGCGAGAGATGTGTTTTCTGTATTTTTGTGGGTTTTGGAGCCCTAAAATTTGCTTAGAGTTGTATTTTCTGGGTATTTAAGGTAGCTGTGTGGGGGCTACGAAACTTTGCTGCTTCTATGCTGCCATCTTGCCTCCACCCCCAACATGCTCTTTTCCTTTTAGGAGTCAAGATCCCATCACCCCATCAGAAAGATGATAGTATCCACAGCAATCACAAAGAAGTCAGGAAGAATGGAGGGTTTTGAGGAAAAGATGAGTTTAACTTTGTTCATTTTGCATTTACATAATCTGTAGAACATTTGATTTGAGATGCCCATTAGAAAGTTGGAGGTGTGAGAGTAGAAGTCAGGAGAGACATCAGGTGTGTACAGATAGATCTGAATTATCTGCATAGAGATAATTAAATTCATGGGAGATGGTGACATCACCAAGTGAAATAGTATAGAATGAGAAGAGAGCTCAGCACAGAGCCTTGGGGGACACCTATGATTTATCAGGTATAACCTAGATGAAGATCCAATAAAAGAGACTGAGAAGGGAGTGGTTTGATAGGTAGGAGCAAAACTAAGAGAGAATAGTGTTACAAAATCTTAGAAAAGAATATTAGGGAGAAGAAATTAACAGTGTCTATTGCAATCTGAAAGCTAATTTGAAGTTTTTGGAGAAATGTTTTGCCCATAATTGCTTGGGGATTTTTTGCTTTTTTTTTCTTTTCTCATCTGATGCATTAAAAAATTTTATTTTGTAGTACTAGCTAGGAAGTTAGGTTATTATTTCAATTAAAGAATATTAGGGGGAAATGTGGTACCTTCTATTTTAAAACAAAGAAAAAGCAAGTTAATATATATTGTGTAGCAGCTAGGAACTACTTAATCACTTGTGAACTCCTCCAAAACAAGGGTTTTGTTTTGGTCTGGACTTGCATTTCATCAGCATAGGGAACTCTTGGTATTTGTAAGGAATCAGGAAATTGGATTGGGTGATCGAGAGATAATGTTATTCCAAATAGAGAAAATGCAAGTCGGGAAGGTTCTGTTCAACAATTATGTGCAATTTGTTTGGAATACCGGGTGTGGTTGGGCAGTGTATTATTTAGTCTATGTTTGCTGCTTCTGTTTGTTTTCTGCCCATCTAATCCTAAACCCCTTCAGTCATTCACATCATTAGAGTGAAGCTGCTTCCTCAGAGATTACAAAGATTATTTCCTCTTTTATTCTGGCCCTTTCAAATTGACTCAGTCATGTCTACTTCCATTTTATTGTGCCTTAATCATAGGATTTCAGCACTGGAGGGAACCTTAGAGACAATTTAATGCAAATCCCCTTTAACTGATGAACCTGAGAACTAGTGAGGTTTATATGGCTTGCTCAAGGTCCTGTTTCTACTCCTAAACAGGGACCAAGGTCTCTGAATCCCAAACTTCCATTCTTGAGCTTTGGCAGTTTGAGTAAATGACATTCCACATCCTTATCCTCTGTTCCTGCAATTGCTCTTGACTATACAGTCTCTCTTTCTCCTTTGCCAGCCCTGTGTCCTTTTTGAGAGCATGTCACAGTGAAAAAGGGCCAAACTTTAAATCAATAGAGAACCTTTGGTTCAAATCTCAACTCTGACAATTAACTTGTTGTGTGTCCCTAGGCAAGTCACTTAACCTTTCAGTGACCTGATGTATCAAGTGGGGAGAGTACTCTGTGCAGTCCTACCTCATTTAGGGACAGGGGTAGGAGCATCAAATGAGATAATGTATGTAAAACATTTTGCATGCCTCACAATGCTATAACATAAGTTATTTCCCCAGGAAATAAAGGAGATATTCCCCACAGTTGATTCTTTGACACTGTCATCTTCTCTTTGTATTTGCCCTCTTAGAGATCTGGTTTAGTGCTGAGCCTTCAAGTATTACCTCTAAGCAGCTGGGTGACACAATGGGCAGAGCCCTGGACTTGGAGTCATGAGGACTTGAGTTCCAATTTGGCATCAGACCCATCCTACCTGTGTGACTCTGGGCAGGTCACTTATATTCTGTCTACCTTGGTTTCCACATCTGTAAAATGAGGATAATAATAGCTGCTTACCTTCCAGGGTTGTTTTTTTAATTTACCCTTTCCTCACCTACTTCCATATAGAGTAAGATGAATTTCAATACCCGAGTGTGTATATTATTCTGTCTTTGAACCAAATCTGATGAGAATAAAGTTCAAATAATGCTCACCCCCCCATCTTTCCCTCTACTGTAATAGGATCTTTTGTTCCTCTTCATGTGATATAATTTACCCTCTTCTGCCTCTCTCCTTAATCTTCTCCGACAACAATCTTTTTTTCACCCTTTAATTTTTTTATACGATGACATCAAAGTCAACTTATACTTACACCTTGGGTCTATGTATACTCTTTCTAACTGTCCTAATAGAGATACAGTTCTCAAGAGTTACAAGTGTCATCTTCCTGTGTAGGGATGTAAATAATTCAGTCTTATTGAATAACATGTTTTTTTTCTTTCCTGTTTACCTTTTTATGCTTCTCTTCAACCTTGTATTTGAAGATCCAATTTTCTGTTCTACTTTAGTCTTTTCATCGGGAAAGTTTGAAAGTCTCTATTTAATTGAATACCCATCTTTTACCCTGAAAGATTATGTTCAGTTTTTCTGGGTAGGTGATTTTGGGTTGTGATCTCAAGCTTTCTAGTCTGTTAATGTAGAAGCTGTTAAGTCCTATGCAATCCTGTCTGTGGCTCCTAGATATTTGAATTGTCTCTTTCTGGCCGTTTGCAGTATTTTCTCTTTGACCTGACAAATCTGGAATTCAGATACAATATTTCTTGGAGTTTTCATTTTGGGATCTCCTTCTGGAGGTGATTGGTGGATTATTTCAATTACTATATTACCCTCTGGTTCTAGGATATAATTTCTTGAAAGATGATAGTGAGGCTCTTTTTTGGGGCATGGCTTTCAGGTAGTCCAGTAATTATTAAGTTGTCTCTCCTGGATCTATTTTTCATGCCAGTTGTTTTTCCAATGAGATATTTTATATTTTTTTATTCTTTTAATTTTGTTTGACTGATTCTTGATGTCTCATAGAGTCATTAGCTTCTACTTGCCCAATTCTAATTTTTAAAGAATTATATTCTTTAGTTAGCTTTTGTACCTTTTCCATTTGGCCAGTTCTACTTTTAAAGGAATTGTTTTATTTAGTGTAATTTTTTCCCATTTAGCCAATTGTATTTTTAAGGAATTGCCCTCTTAGAGATCTTGTTTAGCACTGAGGCTTCAAGTATTACCTCTAAGAAGCTAGGTGGCACAGTGGCCAGAGCCTTGGACTTGTAGTCATGAGGACTTGAGTTCCAATTTGGCATCAGAATTGATGATGATAAGGAATTGTTTTCTCCAGTCAATTTTTGTCCTTCCTTTTCCAGGCTGTTGACTCTGTCTTGCATAATTCCTATTTCTCTTCCCAGCTATTTCTTTTGCCTCTCTTTTATTTTTAAAATCCTTTTTTTCTTGGGCTTGAAACCAATTCATTTTCACCTTTGAGGCTTTGGATGTAGGCATTTTGACATTGTTGTCCTCTTCTGAGTTTGTGTTTTGATCATCCCTGTTGCCATTGTAGCTTGCTATGGTCAGGGCTCTCTTCTGTTATTTGTTCATTTTAAAGCCAATTTCATGGCTTTTAAAGTTGAACTTTGCTCCTGGGCATGTCCCAAGCTTCTTGCATTCCAGGGCCCAGGTCACTGGCTTTCTGTATGTAGCCTCCAGGGCTTGTGGCTTGCCTACTGTGCTGAGGGTGACCATAAAGCCAAGTACAAGCAGCTCTCCTGAGGACTGCTGCTGTGATCACATAGTATAGTGAACTCTCTATTTATGCAACAATAAACTAAAGCAAAACATTCACAGAAACCAAAGTACAACATTCACAATAATATGACATAACAACTTATTACTAAAGTAGCCACATATTCTTAAACAAAAAATATCATTCAGTAAGTCACAATTCAAATCAATATATAGTACCCATCTAAAGTCTTCTTAAGGGCAAACCCTTAACTCAGTCATCTTTAAGGAGCCATCATCCTTAAGGAGTACAAAGTACAAAGATCTTCCACCCTTAGGTCACTGTCTTAATCTTGACAGTCAGCACTAAGTATCCAAGCAGGGGACCTTTCATCTTGACTTGAGGCTGACTCCCAAACTCCATGGTTCCTCTTCCATGCTCCGAAATCTTGCCTGAATTCACCTGTCACCTGGATTCACAGGTAGGCAGCTCCCAACTCTTGGTCCAGCTTCTGTTCCAGCTTTTGGTCCAGCTCCCAGTCTAGCTTCCAGTCCAACTCCTGGTCCAGCCTAGTTACACCTGTTATGCTGGTGTTCCAGTGCTGGCATTTTGCCTCCCATGTTGAGGCTGGAGGCTTCACAGCTGGCCTGCTGAGTCACTAGCTTGATGAGCCAGGAATTGAGGGGCCTTGGTTGCTGATCTGTGCTGTGGTCAAGAGTGTCCTGCTGGCTTGTTGGGATACCATCTGTGCTGGGCTCCACTCCCCTTTTACCCAAGTGAGACAGTCCTTTCCCAAAGTCCTTTTAGTTATCTTAAGCTGGAAAATTGTTTCACTCTGTCTTTTTGTGGGTTCTGTCACTCCCCAATCCATTTAGAGGCTTGATTTGATATTGTTTCTGAAGGAAACTGGGGAGAGCTCAGGCAACTTTCTGGGTTCTCTCTACCATCTTTTCTTCACCTTCCCAGGGTTGTTATAAGGATCAAGTGAGGTAATATTTATAAAGCACTTTGCAAACTTTATAGTGCTATATAAGTGCTAGCTGTTATTATTATTGATGACATCATCCCTTATGTTGTGACTTTACTTAGGGACTTCAGATCCATCAGTGACATCATCATTTACCAAGTCTCTCCTGCCTGCCTGATAGCTATCCTCAAGTATACGAAGGACTCTTGTGTGGCTGAAAAATTAGACTTGTTCTGTATGACACCAGAGGGAAAAATTAGAAATATTGGGTAGTAATGGTTAGAGATTTAGGCTTGGTGTTAGGAAAACTGGTGAAGAACTATAACATCCAAAGTGGGATGGGAGTCTCAGGAGGCCATGAATCCCTTATCACTATAGATCTTCAGGCAAAATCTGGATAATTACTTGTCAGGTATGTAGTTGAGTGGATTCTTATTCAAGAATGGATTGGATTAGACCTCTGGGATCCCTTCTAATTCTGACATTCTGTGATTCTTTTCCATGTTAAAGGGAATAATAGTAAAGAGGTAAAGGCAGATCGAGTTCAAATCATGTGTTCCTGAATGCTAGGGTAAAGAGTTTAGATTTTATTTGGCAGTGGGGATTCATGGAAGATTTTAGTTTGCTTTTTAACCTGGAGTTGGGGGCTGTGTAGGGGTGGGGATACAATTTAGTTGTAATAATTTAGTTGTTCTAAGGAAAGATCCATTTGAAGCAATGAATAGGATGGATCAGAGGAGGAAGGGCTGAAAAAGAGAGATATTAATTAGTAAATATTGTAGTACAGACCAGAGGTAATGACAGCTTGAGCTAGGATGGTAGCAATGTGAACTAGTAATCAGGGACCGAGGGACAGAGATGTCAGGACTTGGTGACTGATTAGATGTAGAAAGAGAAAGAAAAGAAATAAAGAGGAATTCCTAGACTTTGAACTTGTATGAAAGTTACAGTAGAGCTATTAATAGAGAAAAGGAAATAATGAAGATGAGTAGGTTTGGGAGATAAATATGAGCTTGGTTTTTAAAGTGTTGAATTGGGAGAACTAAACAGGGCATCCAGATGGATCTATCCAGGAGACATTTGGAAGTGTTAGTCTAGAGTTCAGAAGCTTTTTTTTTCCCAGTCTGTGGTTTGGGGATAAAGATTTAAGAGTCATTTGTGCAAAGAAAATAGAGCTAAGGGAAGAGATGGAATTGTCAAGAGAAAGAGTGTTGAAAGAGAAGGGAACAAGCCTGAGAACAGATGCTTGGACAATGACTACACATAGGGAGTGGGAGGAAGAAGGGGACTGAAAAGGGGGTGGCTGTCCATGGTTGGAGAATAGCTGCATATTAGGAGGTGGGAGGAAGAAGGGGACTCAAGGGGTTTTTGGAGAGAACCAGGAGAATGCAGTGTAATAGAAAAAAGGAGAAAACTTTTGAAGAGGAGGGGCTTGTCAATGATGTCAAATGTAGCAGAGGTAAAATAGGAAATAGAGCTAAAACCACTGAGTTTGGCAAATTGGAAATCATAAATAATATTTGAGGAGCAGCTTCATTCAAATAGTATTAAGTGATAGAAGGGGCTTAGGATAAAATGGGTAGGAAGGCGGCAGAATCAATAAGTATAGACTACAGTTTTTAGAAGTTTTGTAGTACTTGGGAAACTGCAGAAAAAGAAGGCACAGAAGAGGAGAATAGGATCCCTTCTGTGGGTAGCAGGGTCTAGAGATGGTTTTCCCCCAAACCCAGCATTCCACCTCCTACCTCCTGAATTCACACTCTTCATTCCTCTTGAATCTTTGTTTTTCTTCTGGGCTCATCACAGGTGCTCTCTTGTGAAGTCTTCCTTCATGTTCTCAATTGTGTTCTCTCCTTGTCTATGTACATTTTGCATTCTCCCAGTAGAATGTAACCTTCCTTGAGGCAAGAAATGCTTTGTTTTTCTCTTTGTAACTCTAGTGCTATGCATGGTACAATTCCTTTCACACAGTAGGTGCTTTATTCAAGATTTGTTGAATTGAATTACTACAAGGGAGGCTTTATTTTGTAGGCAATAGAAGTAAGAACCAACAGATAGAAAGGGATTGAAAATAGTGATAGAGTGTGTCATTAATAAAGCAAAAACTTGGAAAAAACAGGAGTAAAAGGAATCAAAGACACAGCAAAGATTAGCCTTGGCAAGGTGGAGAGACATATTTTTCCCTCTGAGATCAGAAGAAAGGAGAATATGGGTGAAGATAAGAGATAGAAGGGACAAAGAGAGGATGAAAATGGAGGGACCTTATGTGGCGTTGACCTAGATCTTTCTTGAAAAGTAGGGAGTTCAACTACAGATGTTCAGTGGATTGGACACAGAGTTGGGGGCCTGAGGATTATAGATCTTAGAGCTAGTAGGGACCATAGGGGGCATCTAGTCTAACCCTTTGATTTTATAAATGAGAAACAGAGGCCCAGGACAAGGTGACTTGTCCAGGCTCACAGTTAGGTAATTAATAGCAGAGAGAGTTAGTTTGAAGCCAGTACTCTGGAAGTAATAAGAGATCAACTAAAGATGAACCTAAGGACTGCCAAGCAGCCATGAGCACCCAGCAGATATGAGATAGCACCAATTTGGAGAGGAGCCATTTGACCCATTTTTGTGACTTTCCCCAGGAATACTCTTTAGCACAATAGCAAGAGCAGAGGAATAAGATATTGCAGTATGCCTATGGTTATGAATTGATGAAGAAATCGGAATTTGTTTTTGTCTCTACATCCCCTGCCCTTAGCATAGTGTCTGGTACATAGTGGATACTGAGCAAATGCTTGTTGATTGATTGATGGAAAAAGTAGGGGGAAAGGGACTCAGGGATATTAATGAGAAAATAATTTGAACCTATAGTCCAATATCCTTTAGCATTGACTTCTGTTTTTTTGGCTTTTTGGAGGGGGAAAGCAGGGCAGTTGGAGTTAAGTGGCTTGCCCAAGGTCACATGGCTAGGAAGTGTTAAATCACTCAGGTCAGATTTGAACTCAGGTCCTCCTGACTCCAGGGCTGGTGCTCTATTCACTGTGCCACCTAGCTGCTCTGACTTCATTTTTTAAAAGCAACTTTTGTTTTGTATGTATTTGAGGAACTATATTTAAAATATCAGGAGGGCTCCATTAAAACTTATTCTTACCGATAATATACATCCTCATGCTTTAAAACCCAAAGAAAGCATTGTAACCCTCTAGTATATTTAGTCTGTATATTTAAAATAAGAAGCACAAAAGATTCAATATGGTAGAATTAAATAAATAGAAAAATTAGTATAATATAATTCACTTTTTGCCACTGACTTACTCTCTACCTTGATTTCTCTGTGCCTCAGTTTCTCTGTATTATTAATATTGCCTCCCTTGTTTCTTATTTTAGGATTAGAGGATAGAAAAGCTTGAAGAAAGCATCTAATTTCTTTTGTAGAGACACTTGGCTCCTTTATTATTTCCCTGTCTGACAAGCATGGAAAAAAACACCTCCACGGTTACCATAAGGGTTAATTAATGATCCTAAAAGCTCTTGAGAGGGTAAAAGCCTTGTTCAGGCTCATATTGTTCAGTAATGACAATAATAATCATGATTACAAAGCAGCATGTATGCAGAGCTCAGTGGGGTGTGACAATCCATTCATATCTTACATCTTCTGTGCCCTGGGAGGGCTGGAGGGCTGCTAAGGCTGCACAGCCCTGATCACTTACATAAAGTGAGTCATAACACCAGAGAGGTCATGCTGCTATAAGGGAGACAAATGAAAACCAGAGAGATGAGACATGAAACAAAGAGGGATATTAGTAATAAATCAGAATTAGAAAGCTGAGGGAAAGGCTAAAGGAGAAATCAAGAAATAGGACTTTTCATAAGTTAAGATGCTCTGGCAAGAACACTTGTGCCCCTGCTCTTCATCCATCCTTGATGACCTCAGGGATGCAGAGCTGACCTCTTGGGTTTCTGAAGGTTATACCAAGTAAAATAAGAGTTTTAGCTGGTCTTGTCTTTCAAGGTGGAAAGTCATCAAAGTGCAGGCCCAGTGGTGGAATGACTGTGTGTCATTTGAGAACCAATCTATTTACTTCAGTTCAGCATTTACTAAGTATTTATTGTGTGCCTAGCACTGTGTTACATGCTAAGGATGCGAAGATAAAAAAATGAAAAAAATCTCTGCTGTTAAGGAGCATATTTTATTAGATGGGGGCAGGGGAAATGGAGCTGGAACAATAAATGCACAGATAAGTGGAGGCAGCATGGTATAGTGCCAAGGGTCACAGGGCCTGAGTTCAGATTCTACTTCTGACACGTGCTATGTGACTTTAGGTAAGTTGCTTAGCCTGTTTCGTCTTCTCTAAAATGAGAGGCTTGGACTAGATGATCGTTTCTTGATTCTCTGGTTCACTGGTCTCCCTAAATAAAAGCTACTTAATAAAATCTATATAAAAAGGTGAGAGAGGGAAGGGAAAAAGTGTTTATTAAGCAACTACTATGTGCCAGGCACTTTACAAACAGTGAATTTGATCCTTACAATAACCCTGGGAGGTATGTGCTGTTAGTATCCCCATTTTACAGTGGAAGAAACTGAGGCAAACAGAGGGTAAGTGACTTGCTGAGGTTCCCAGCTAGTAAGTGTCTGTGGCTGGATTCAAACTGAAATCTTCCTTACTCCAGGCCGGTTGCACCACTTAGCTACCTCCAGTACCTTCCCAGAACAGGGAAGAGCACCATCAGCTTAGGGGGCAACGTTAAGAAAGGCTTTCTTTAGGAGGTGGTCACTGAGTTGAACTTTGACTGGAACTGTGAATTCCAAGAGGTAAAAGATATTCCAGGCGTGGAATCTAGCCTGTTAAAAGATGCCAAAGATGGGAGATGGTATATCATGAATAGGGAACAAACAGCACTTTGGCTGGAATATGGAGTATGTGAAGGGAGTATTGTATAGTATGTCCGTGTGCAGGTTCTAAAGAACATTAAATGACGAGCAGAGGAGTTTGTATCCTAGAGGCAAGCCATTGAAGCCTTTAGAGCAGAGGAGGTGACATTTGGTGATTGCACTTTTGCTTTAGGGATATACTTCAGCAGCTGTTGACTGGATGATTTGGAGAGGGGAGAGACTTGAAGAAGGCAGACCAATTAGAGGATTATTGTCATAGTCTGGAAAAAGAGTGTGAGCACTTGGACAAGGGTGGTTGATGTGTAAGTTGAGAGAAGAGGACAGCTTTGAAAGATGTGGAGGTATAATAAAAATATTTGGCAATTGTTTCTTTGGAGGAGAATAAGGAAATGGAGAAATTGAAAAGATTGCAAGAATAAGTTTGTTAACATCTCTGGTTCCTTCAGCCTAGGTAATATAGAGCTCCCTGTCACCAGATGGGCTGGAGTGATTAATTTTTTGCCTGCAGCTGCTCTTAAAGGCATTGTATTGAGTCATAGAGGAGTATTTACATGGATGAAGTCATGCATCATTGACATTTTGAAGCAAATGTGAGCATGTATCTGTGTGTGTATATATACATTTATTTCATTTGCATACGTTGTTTAAAAGGGGATGCATCTATGTATCTTCTCCCTTCCTCATTTTTATGCTATGGATGCAATAATAGTGAGCACTAAGGTTATGAAATGTATTCACTTCTCTTATGGTTGTTAAGCTCTAGGAAATCTAAATTTTATTGCTAGTAGTTAAAAACTGTATTCATGTTCTGCTTGTGCTGATTTGGCTCATTAGAGGACTTAAAAGAGCTTCAGGAAAGAGCTACAAGAGCCAGTTAGAACTGAAAGTTATTGATCCTTTTATTTGACATGTTTAAGGGAGGACCATGGACTTGACTGGAGACATCTGAAAAAGGGTAGTGGGGAGTCAGGCAGGAGCAACACAGGACAGTATCCATTCCTCCAAACTGGGGCAGCAGCATGTAACTCCAACCTAAGGCAACCTGACACTGCCCCCTCTCCCTCCAACATGCACATTGGGACAGGGACAGACACAACAAATGTGGGATAAAGGAGGTCAGGGAAGTGATACAGTCAGGGATGTCACTAGAGAGCATCAGGAACATTTAGATTTGCACAATTAAGGTCTAAAGAACTTGGCAGAAGAAAGATCTCCATGGTCTAGTGAGAAGCTGCTCCTAGGACTTGATATCATTACACCAACTCTTGTCATTTTCATGAGCAGGACTGCTAGGTTCTTCATCATTCCATCTATCAGGAGAGCTGGGGGAAGATGAGAAAGTCGAGATGTTTCTTGGGAATATATGAGATCTTACTCAGGCTTATCCGGTTGATTTCTTACATCTGTTGTTACAGACATAGAGGCACCAATTAGCTGATTTGGCTCTTACATATATTCTAAATGGAATGATCACTTCTCCCTATCTGCTATTAGCTTATTTTCCTTATTGATTGTCTCTCAGAGTCTGAGACAGAGAAGGCATGTAGATATATCTTTATTTATTTTTTTTTAATTTTAATTTATTTTCTTGGTTACATCATTCATTTCCACAAGGTTTTGAGTTACAAATTTTCTCCCCTTTTTGTCCCTACCCCCCAGCCCAGAACATTGATCCCACTGTAAGACCCCTCCCACAA
>JAQQSW010016589.1:0-11639 GCA_028646575.1 Pseudocheirus occidentalis | reverse complement strand
GTTAATTTGCTCTTTAAGGTGTGGTTTTTTTCAGTCAGGTTGTTGACTCTCTTTTCATGACTTTCTCACATCATTCTCATTTCTCTTACTAATTTTTCCTCAACTTCCCTTATTTGGTTTTCAAAGTCCTTTCTAAGTCAATCCATAGCTTGTAGGCATTCTTCCAGTGTCTTGGAAGCATTTGGTGTGGGAGTTCTGACTGTGTTGTTTTCCTCCTACTCTATGCTTTGATGTATTTTGTCCACAAAAAGGGATTCTATAGTTTTATTGCTGTTCTTACTCTGCTTCCTTTTCCTCTTGTTGGCCAGTCTATCAATTGCTTGGTTTTTTAGCTCTGTGGAACTCTGCTTCCTGGGGGTGGGGAGAAGCTCTGTCCAAATCACTGTGGCCTTCACAGCTGCCAGAGCTATTAGTGGGGTGCTGCAGCCCCCCTCCAGGTTTGGCTCACTGAAAGTGCACCCCAGGACCACCACTCAAGACCACGATCCAGATCCAGGCTGCTCAATGCAAGAGCCCTTGGCCCTGGTTGATTGCCTCAGCCCCACTGCTATCTGCAGGCCAGGGGCTCTGAAGCAGTCCAGTGGATGCCGCTGCTGCTTTCAGCTGTTCCTGCTGCCACAGCTGGCCTCTCACTGCTTCCTTGCCCTGGGAGAAGTTTGGCTGGCCTGCTCTTCTCCCCCAAATTTAGCAAAATTCACTGACCTTTCTCTTAGCCTTCTTTCCTCTGGCATGATAAATGTGGAAACTGTGCCTCCAGTACCGCCGATCTGCTCTCCTATAGATTCAGCTCGGCCTGACTGCCCTGGGGCCTGGCCAGATCAGGGTTTCGGGCTGGGCCGGCCACAGCTCCCAGACTGCTGCAATGAACCCCACTTGCTGAGCTGCCTGCAGCCACAGATGCATTTTCTGTATTTTACATCATCTTGGAGCTCTAAAATCTGTTTAGAGTCATATTCTATGGATGTTTAGGATGGCTGTGTGGGAGCTTACAAACTTTGCTGCTTCTATGCTGCCATCTTGGCTCTCCCGCCTACCCAAGTATATAATTATTTTAAATGAAACTTCTCTTTCTATCTCCTGTTGATCGACTTTGTTGATAAAATGTGGAAATAGAAATAATTTATGTGTGTCTATTTTATGTCCTGCAAATTTGCTTAAGTTTTTAAGTATTTCAACTCTTTTTAGTGTATTCTCCAAGATTCTGTAAATATAACATTGTATCATCTGTGAGGAGCAGTACTTTTCTTTTCTCATTGTCTATACCAATTCCTTCAATGTCTTTATTTGTTATTATTGACAAAGCCAGTATTTCTGTTTATATATTGAATAATCATGGCTGTAATGGTCATGCTTGCCTCACACCATCTTATTGGGAAGTATTTATTCAAAAACTTTCTCTGCATCTCTTTGAGATTATCATATATACATATATATGTATATAATATATATACACATGTATGCATATATAATACACACACACACATATATATATTGTTTGTATTCTTGTTCATATTATCAATTATGCTGAAAGGTTTCTTTTTAATTTAATATTGAGCCAGCCAATATGCTTTGATCTGCCTTCAAACTCCATTATAGTGCTTTCTGAGGTCATGAATAGCATTTTTCATTGAGTCCTCCACAGTTGTCTTAGGTCATTATATTGTCATGAATAGCTATCAGTCACAGCAAACTATTGTACAATACAGCTTTTACTAAGTAAAATGATCTTATAATTCTACTTCTGAGGGGGAAAATCATTATGTGGCAAAAACTTCTGGGAAAATTATAAAGCAGTTCAGTAGAAACTAAGTATAGATAAACATCTCATAGCAAGATAAAATTAAAATTGGTACATGATTTACACGTAAAGGTTAATACTGCAAGCAACTTAAATGGTATGGAATAGCTTACCAGTCAGATCATAGAAAAGGGGAAAATATGACCAAAGAAGAGATAGTGAGCACTGTGGGATGTAAATTGGATAATCATGACTGTATTTAATTTGAAAGGTTTTCACGGATATAACTGGAAAAAATTACAGCAAGTGCTTCTTATAAAAGCTTTCTTCCTAAAATATATAGAGAACTCTGTGAAATTTATAAGAATATGAGTCATTCCATAGTTGATAAATGTCCAAAGTATATAAACAGTTAACTTGCAGATGAATAAATAAGTTATCTATCGTCATTTGAAAAATACTTTAATTAACAGTTGATTAGAGAAATTCAAATTAAAGCAACTCTTCATATGTATCAGGTTGGTTAATATAACAGAAAATGAAAATGAGATATGTTTTAGGGTACGTAGACATATTGGGACACTAATGCAATGTTGATGGAGTTGAGAAATGAACCAAACATTCTGGTGAGCATTTTGAAACTAGATTCAAATGATTCCAAAACTATGCATATTTTTGGCCCAGAAAAACCACTTTTAGGTCCATATCTCAAAGAGATAAAAATAAATAAAAGAAGGACTAATGTGTATAAAAAGATTTATAGCAGCTTTTTTCTGGTGGCAAAGAATTGGAAAATGAAGGCATGCCCATCAATTGGGGAATGACGGGACAAAGTGTGGTATATTACTGTGCTGGAATTCTCTTATGCCAGAAGAGATGATGGTGCAATGCCATGCACAAGTAGCTTCCAAAAAGAATGCTACTGTGAGCAGCTTTTAAGTTTCTGATTACACAGTATAGTGAACACTCTATTCATTCAAGAATAAATCAAAGGAAAACATTCACAACAAATCAAGATACAGCATTCACAACATTTCATCTTATCACAGAAAATAACAACATAGTGTTCACAACAACTTATCATTAAAATGACCACATAATTTTCACCAAAGGGTCACAGTATTTAGAACAAAGGACACAAAACCAAATCATTTGGTATCTCAAAGGAGGTTTGCCTCCTTAATTAGCCATTCAATCATCTCAGAATACAAGTCACTCTCCCACTCATGGGGCAACGAGGTTAACTTAATCAGTCACTTATTTAGCAATCAGTCACTAATTATCACTAATCATTAAATAAAATCATTAGGAAATACACAAACTTCCCATGCCTAGGTCACCAGTAAACCATGTTATTATCACAGCATTCAATATCAAAGAAGAGATCTTTTCTTTATCTTGACACGGGGTGATCTCTCAGATTTCTTAGATCCCCTTCCAAGGCAGTTCCCGCCACACACTGAAGTTCACATGGTCCAGAACATCTCAAAACCTTTACAATCTCTGTTCCTGGAAATTCAAGGATCAACCAAGCCACAAACAAACACAGTCTTAGCATTCCAGTCATTCTTCCTCAGTCCTCTGGCAGTATGGCTAGTCCTAGGACCCAGAAAACATTTCAGCCTTCCAGGTGGCAGCAGCAGCACTGGCCTTCCAGGCAGCCTTCCTGGAAGCAATTCCAACTCTCAGAAGAACAGTTTCTTCCACCAGGATCTTGTCAGGAGAAAATTCTGATTGTCTCTCTCCGGTGCTTTTCTTACTTACACACACACACACACACACACACACACACACACACACACACACGCACACACACACACACCACACGTTGGATTGCTGTCCCAACCAACCCCTTTCTGTTATGTCGGCAACCAGAAACAGAGTTCACACCTTCTGTTTCTTCACAGAGGTTTGATTAGTTACTAAGGGTGTAAGTACCTGCTTACTTGACATAACAAAATGAGGTCTTCAAATTTTGATCAATTACCGTTACAGATGTAAAAACCTGCAAATACTTAGATGGTGTGATGAGAAGGGAAGTGAAGCTAGCGAAAGAAAGCAAAATTGTACACAGTAATAGCAGTTTTATAGGGTGATTAACTGTGAATGACAGCTATTCTTAGCATTTCAATTGCCTCAAAAATTTTTAAATTCACACTGAAAAAGAATGCTGCCCACCTCTGAAGAACTAATGAAGTCTAAATGCAGATCAAACTATACTATCTGTAGGTCTGAAAATTTCTTCCAGTTAATTAACTTACTTACGATGTCACCCTCTTTATCTAAATCATGTACATATTTTTATTGTATCAGGGTATGTATTGTGAAATATTGAATGCTGATCTTTGCTTACTTCATGCTAGACTATTTTTTATTCTTTTCAAAAAATGTTTTGTTGTTATTGTTGTTGTCATTGTTCTTTGTCAGATGCTAAGTTCTTGCTCCATAGCTGAAATCTTTTGGTTTATCAAACACAAGTCTACTGTGATCATTTGCTTCTCCATATTGTGTGCCTAATGTATTCCAAAAATCAATCTTTGTATTTCTTACCTTCTGCCAAATTGCTTTAATGAATGAATCATTGCACTATAGTTTGAGACCTGGTACTGGTAGCGCTCCTTTCTAATTTTTATTTTTTAAAATTTATTTTCTGATTACTCTTGAACTAGTCTTCCTCCTGATGATTTCTGTAATTTTTGTTTGCTTGATATTTTTAAAGACATTCTTGATTACTTGAGTGGTTTAGTACTAAATAAGAAGAATTTGGTAGCATTATTTTTGTCATGTTTTCTCAGCTTACTCATAAACAATTAATATTTCTCTAATTATTTACATAATTTTTATTTGCATTAAAAATGTTTTATAATTGTGTTCATATAGTTCCTGTGATGTCTTAGCAGGGAAGCTCCCAAGCATTTTATACTGTCTCTGGTCATTTTTAATACAATTTCTGTTTTCATCTCTTCCTGCTGGGTTTTGTTAATATAAAAAATGCTGATTATTTTTGTGGATTTATTTTATACCCTGCAACTTTGCTGGTGCCAATTATTTCAGTTTAGGTTTTAATTGACTTTGCTTTCTATAAATAAACCACCATATCATCTACAAAGTCATTATTTTATTTGTATTGTTTTGTTTGCCTATGTTTATTCCTCCAAAACCCCTTTATTTTCTTATTGCCATAGCCACCATTTCTATTACAATAGAATAGTAATGGTGAAAATAGATACCTTGCTTCATTCCTTATCTTATTTGAAAGGCTGCTAATGTATCCCGATGACAATTAATGCCTTCTTTGATTTTAAATAGAATTTACTAATCATTTTATTTAAGTTTCCATTTATTGATGATTTTAATGATTTTAATAGAAATTATGATGATATTTCCTTTAAAATATTTTTCTGAATCCATTGAAATATTAAAATATTTTTAACATTTTGTTGTGAATAAGGTCAATTATTCTTATGGTTTTCTTAAAATTCTATCAGCCTGAATTCCTGCTATAAATCCAGGCTGGTCTTCATGATGCATTATTATAATCTCCTTGCTGATATTTTATACATTTTTTCCACTCATTGAAGAAACTAGTTTATGGTTTTCTCCTTCAATTTTTAACTCTTTTTTGGGTATCATAAGTAGATTTTTACAATAGAATGAATTAAGCAAGTACCTTCTATACTTATTTTTTAAAGAAGCATTAACAATATGAAAATTAATTGTCTTTTAAATGTTTGATAGAATGCTTTTGTAAATCCATCTGCTTATTTTGTTTTTCCTTGAGGGAATTAATGTAGTATTTGCTTATTCTTTCTTAGCTCAGGCTAAGTATTCTATTTCTTGTTAAAGACAATTGGAATATTTTGTAAATAACATTTTTGGAAATATTTATCTATTTCATTAATTTTGCCAGTTTTTTAGCAAATAGTTTTTTCAAAATCACTCTTACTAATTGCTTTTATTTCATTTTCTTTATAAATCCATGGCTCACAATTTTGATCCTTGCAAATTTGTTTTCTTCCCTCTTTTAAATAAATTGCTGCTATTTATTTTATTTTTAAAAGGTCCCAATTCTATTAATTAGTTACATTTTACTTTATATTTCTTAATTTCTCTTATAATTTTCAATATTTTTCCTTAATAAGTTATATAAATTAGTTGGTTTTCAATTTTTTATTTGCACAGTTTGTAGACATACTATTTTGCTCTCTGACTGATGTAAGCATTTAGAGATTTGAAATTTCACCTAAGTAATTTAATTTTCTGGATCTGACAATTTTTGCCACATTGTATCATTGTTGTCCCAATATTTAATGAAAATATTTGCTATTTTTATTCTTTCATTTACTCTTCAAGTCATCCATTCTTCTTAGATTATTTGATTTTCAACTAAATGTTATTCTCTGCTTCAAAAATCTTGAATGAGATACAACATGAATTACATAGCAGTTAAAGAAGTATGAGTTTATGTATTTTGTTCTTTTCCTACATTTTTGGTCAGATATTTATCACTTAATATGTGGTTATTTTGGGGAAGGCATCACATGCATCAGAGAAATAGGTATAACCTCATCAACTCCCTCCAATAATCTTTCTGAAACAGCACCACTATCCAGTGTGTACTCCCCAAAGATTAATCTAGCACAATTTGAATAGGAACTAAATGCTCTGTAAAAATTAGTTTAATTTGTTCATCTTTATTGGAAGACTTTAAGTAAATAATTTAAAGTATTATTTTTTGCCTTAATATTAAGTTAATGATTTATTTAAGAGTAAAAATTGTCTTTAATATGGGTACCTGGTTTTTTAAATATCTTGAGCTATGTGAAAGTACTATCTTTTGAGTGAATACTCATCTGGTCAGGGTAACTCACCAATCTGAACAGGAGGATTCAATGACATTGGTCCATTAAAGAACATCTGTACTAAGTAAAATTATTCATTGTTTCACTGCTGATAGTCACTATTCTTCATTTAAGAAAATCCTTGGCTCCTTCCCATTAGAACCAATCTTTCAATTAGCTGTCTCTTCTAGAAAGAGTTCATGTTTTGAAAATGTCCATTTTTAATGTGAATAAAAAGCAGTTACCTTAAGCCTGAGACTGAAAAGTAGACTATGCCTAGGGTATACATGTGAGTTGCTCATTCACCCAGACACTATGCTGTCCTATCAGAACTTACTACATAGCTCAAGCTGACTTTTTAAACCAGTTCACCAAGATAATAAAGCTGTTGAACATTCCCCTCTCTTCTTCCTTCTTGAGGCAAGTAACACAGAAGGCAACAAATCTTCAAGGATAGTTTTATTTCTTTCCAAGTCTAGGTGCTGTTGAAGAGCAATAACTGCCATTGGAATGTTGGTCAATGAAGTTAGTTATCTCTGATAAAACATGACTCACTCTGCTGAAATCTTTATTATATGAATACTACCCTATGCTTCTCTATTGTTGACATGGGGGACATACACTGTGAATAATCTGGGGAAGCAAGAAGTAGTATACCTGCCAGATTTATGAAGTAGGTAAGACTTTATGAACAAAGAAAAGTTGGAGAGCATTATACAATGCAAAATGGATAATCTTGATTATATTAAATTGACAAATTTCTGTACAAACAAAGCCAATGTAACCAATATTAAGAGGAAAGTGGGAAATTGGAAAATAATTTTATAAACAGTGTCTCTGATAAAGGCCTCATAGATTTTGCTCAATTCCCTATATATTTTAGAAATGAGAATACAAGTCATTCCTCAATTAATAATTGGGGAAAGAATATGAACAGGCAATTTTCAGAGGAAGAAATTAAAGTTATCTACAAGCATATAAAAATACTCTAAATCACTATTGATTTAAGAAATGCAAATCAAAACAATTTTGAGGGACAACATCTCTCCAGCCAAATTGGCTAAGATGACAAAACAGGGAAGTGAAAAATGCTGGAGAGGATGAGGAAAAATTGGAACTCTAATGCATTGTTGGTGGAGCTGTCAATTGATACAACCATTCTGGAGAGCAATCTGGAACTATTCCCAAAAGGCTATAAATAATTGCTTACCCTTTGACCCAGTAATACCACTTTTGGGGTTGTATCCCAAAGATCATAGAAGTGGGGAGGAAGACCCATATGTACAAAAATATTTATTGCAGCTTATTTTGTAATGGCAAAAACCTGGAAATGGGGATGACCACCAATTGGAGAATGGCTAAACAAATTGTGGTATTTTAATGTAATGGAATAAAATTGTGCTTTAAGAAATGGTAAAGTAGACAGTCTTCATAGTCACCTGGAGAGGCTTATACAAATGGATGCTAAGTGAGAAGAGCAGAACCAGGAAAAATTTGTACACAATCACAGACACATCGTATGTGTGACAACCAGCTTTGATAAACTGGACTCTTCTCACCAATGCACAGTTGTAGAACAAGTCTATAATTTTCAGGATTGTAGGAGAGATCTACATTCAGAGAAAGATCAAACAGAGTTTAAATGGAGACTGAAGCAATCTACATGCTATGGCTCTTTTTCGTGTTTGGTTCTCTTACATTTTTCCTGTTATTCTCTCCATTGGTTACAACCCTTCTATACAACCAGACTAATCTCTAATGTGAAAGCATTTGCAGATCCTACACTTTATTGCATGCCACCAGTGGCAGTTGAGAGGGAGGGGAGAAAATATGAAACTCAAGGGATTCTGGAACTGAACCTTGTAAACTAAAATTAAATAAAAAAATCAATCAAAAAATATAGGACAAGCTAAACCTTTAAATTACTAATGTAGCCACATACATTTCTATCTGCCAGTCAAAATTTATTCATCATATGCCTTATATGCACCATGCACTGTGCTAAGTGCTAAAGATTAAACAAATAATAGTGGCAAAAGATAGTTTATGTCCTCAAAGAGTTTGAAATCTAGGGGGATGATCAAGGAAACAAATATGAAAACTCAAACTAGATACAGGACACATAGGACATTATTAAGAAATGGAAGCCTCTAGAATTAAGATGGGTTAAGAAAATGTTTTTTAGTATAGGACTGGACAAGAAGGAGATGTGAGAAGGGAGATTATTCAAAGAATAAGGACCAGCCAAAGAAAATGCCCAGAACCAAGGAATGGAGTGTCTTGTTCATGGAACACTTATGAAGTTAGCAATATTACATTGATGAGTATGTATTTAAATGTAAGGTGTAAGAAGAATGGTAATATATAAGGGGTAGGTTTTGAAATGCTTTAAAGGTTGGAAAGTATTGTGCATTTCATCCTGGAGGCAATAAAGAATAAATGGGAAAGGGTTTGTAAGGTAAACCAGCCAGATCTGTACATTAGGGAAATGACTTTAGTAAAGAAATGAAGGATAGTTTCGAATACAGGTAACTATGAGGTTATTGGTAAATTAGAAGGGAGTAGTTTTGGGTGAATGCTAACATTAGAAGTCGTATTTTAAGGGTTTAAAAAGAGAACAAGGGAAAAAACATGGAGACAACTATTGTTTCAAAGAGTGTAGCAGATGGAAGAGAACTAGGACACAATCAACAGGAATGGGATAATGAAGTGAAGATTTCTTGTGGAAAGAGGCAATAGGGAAATGGTTGTAGGTAGTAGGGGAAGAGCCAGTACAAAAGACAGATTGAAAATATGTGATTAATAGCTTAAGATATTGTATCAAAAATCCTGTTTTAGGGTCTATTTACTAACAACAAAGAAAAATAAACAATCTTGTCAACATGAGCTTTATTGAGATGTAATGGCCATTTATAAAATTAACTATGATAGATAATTAAACATGTGACATCATCAAAAACCACAAATGTTTAACAGTTTCATTGGCAAAGATACATTCATTTTTGTATACCAATACATCATAGTAGATGGAAGAATGAACTATTTGGAGAGAAAAGAAAGGGATTTGGTTAAAATTAATCAATTTTTCATGAAATGATATATTTGTGTAGCATATATTTTATGTAAGAAAATGAATTCTGTTCACAGTTTAAAGGACAGATTATCTTTAAAAACCTTAGTTCTTGAAAAACTCTGGCTACCAACAGAAGACAGTGGAAGATTTCCAATATCCTGTGCTATGTAAAGAAAATTCTATGGAAGTTCCAGAAAGTTATCTATAATATTCAGAGACTTTGCACAAGAGAATATCAAGGAAGTATATACATTTGTCTTTATGCTGGGGAAAGGGATGGGAAATGGAATTTTCCCTTCCTCAGGACCATATATAAGGTGAAGAAGCTTTCACTTTTGGTGAAATGAGCACAGACTCTATCAGACTTAATTTTATTCCAGAGTTTATTTATTGTGTATGGGTTGGAAGCCATAGGGAGTTGATTAAGTCCAGGGACCCCTTCTCAGAATATTTGTTGGCTACAACCACAATTTTAAAAGAGGATAAATTTCAGTAAATGTTTAGTGAATATAAATATGTATTTCCTGATTCAGGCTAACAGTATCACTAAAATCTGTACATAAATCCCTTGTCCCCAGTTTCAGATCACTGTTTTTGGTTGTCCTACTTTCTCTAGGCAAAGGAAAATTTATACGGATGTAAGGAATCATTCATCAAGACACAGTGGATTAAAAAATGTAATTATGCATATTATATCCTGAGTGAATATTCATAACAGATTTACTTAAATTATGTGCATTTTTGTCATAAGAAATAAATATTGTGTTGTATTTTATTACATATTTCTAAAATTAGAAAAAAAATGTTTTCACCATAACCTGATTCAAACAATTTTGCAAATCTTCAACATCACACCTTCCAGGGACTTACGTAATTGACAATAAAAAGAAAGAGTAAAATCCCTTAATATGCTTTACAAAGACCTACATTAACTATAAATGATGAACAAATAAAGATAATATCTGAATCCACAGAAAGAACTGATAAATGAAAGTATGTACAGAATACTTTTACACACTCAAGAACCATATGTGTGTGCATGTATGTATAATAATATGACTGTGTATATATGTACTTACAAAGACACATAACAATTTTTTTTAACATTTGCTCTAAAAAGTATGATTTCCAGATCCTTTCGTTTCTTCCCTCCTCACCCACCCATACTGGGAAAATAAGAGATTCAATATAGGTTGTACACATGCAATTCTGCAAAACATTTTCACCACAAATATGTGACAGACTAACAATGTATACCTCCATCTTATACCTCCCATCACTTATTATGTTTTCTACTTTGATCCTGTTTTTTCAAACTATGTGCGTCTAACTACCCTCCCCCACAATCTTTTCCCCCTTCTATCATCCCCACTGTTATCCCCTTCACCCCTACTTTCCAGTAAGATGATCGATTTATTGTGTATTTTATTCCCTCCTTAACCCAAATTCAATGAGAGTGAGTTGGACTCATTCCCTTTTTCTGTCCTGTTCTTCTCCTCCATTGTAAGAGCTTGCTCCTGCCTCTTTTCTCCTGGATCAGTTTTCCAGGTCATTGGGTTTTTCAAGGAGATATTTCACATTGGTTTCTATATTTTTCATTTCTTTGTAACTGTTTAATAGTATCTTGGTTTCTCATAAAGTCATTAGCTTCTACTTGCTCCACTCTAATTCTGATGGAATTATTCTCTTCAGAATGCTTTTGAGATTCTTATTCCACCTGGGAAATTCAACTTTTTAAAGGCATTCTTCTCCTCATTGGCTGTCTGGGCCACTTTTGCTACTTGAGTTAAGCTATTCTTTATATATATATATATATATGTTTTTAATATTTTTTATTTGTTTTGTTGTTTACATCATTCATTTTCATTACATTTTTGAATTACAAATTTTCTTCCCATCTTGCCCATGCCCCAATCCTAAAACAATAATCCCAGTGTAAAGCCCCTCCCCTGCTCTGCTCTCTTACTTTCTGGTAGAGCAGGGAGGG
>JAQQSW010016588.1:0-11639 GCA_028646575.1 Pseudocheirus occidentalis | reverse complement strand
GTAGGTTATTCACCCCATTCTATTTCAGAAGCTGAAGTAGATAAATTCTAAGGACTTAAAATGATCTTCTAAACCCAGTCACCACATAATTTAACATTCATGGACTTCAATATAAAGGTAAGCACAGAATAGAGCAATGAAAAATAGGTTGGATGATCCAGGATTAAGCAGTGAAAGACATAAAAGATTTGTAAACTATGCACAAAACTTACCACTACGAATATAAAATTCTTTTTTTTTTTTGAGGGCAGTTGGGGTTAAGTGACTTGCCCAAGGTCCCATAGCTAGTTTCTTTGTGTTATGTGTCTGAGACCAAATTCGAACTCAGGTACTCCTGATTCCAGGGTCAGTGCTCTATTCACTGTGCCACCTAGCCGCCCCTATAAAATTCTTTCTTCAAGGAGACAGTTGAAAAATTTCAGACCTAAGGATTACTCAACATCATGAACAAAAATCCAATCAATATGAAATAAAATTATTTAATGTTAGTAAGGTGGAAGTGATTGAACACTGATATGGGAGTCAAATTTGAAATCAGCTCTCCAGTGAGAATAAAACTGCAGTAATGCACTATAGACATGGATTATAATTCAATAATATCTTAAAGGGCCAAACAAAGTTTACATTAATTAATATACATTGTCCATCAAGTGTCAAATCCATTAGAAATATCTACTAGCTATGTTAACCAAGGTGGTCACTTGACATCTTAAACCTAAGCTTCCTTATTTTTAAAGTGTGAAGACGGTGTTTTATTATTTCTAAATTATTTTTAGCACTAAGCCCTATGATCCTAAAATAAATTTCAAATTCAACACAAATTGTCAGATATTATATGAAAATTTAAATAGTTAAATTAAAATTTAATTTTAATTCAATTAAAAAACATCCTGAAAAATGGAAGATAGTGGAAATATGTGTGTGTATGTATGTGCATGTCCATGTCTAAAAGTATAATTTCCTGCAAAGTTTTCCCATTAGAAATTTATTGCTACAAAAAGAGTCAGTAGTCTAGACACTGCCTCATTTGGCAAAATCTTGATCTTTCTTTGAGAGATATGATATTATGATACTATTTTTAAATTTAAGGTCCTTCAATATATTGTACATGACGCTAATTGACAACTATACCTCTTCATATCGGTTATTGGGTCATTTCCTTATTACTTCTCATTGGACTTCTGATAACACATAAAGTAATAAAATATCTAATTTCTCTTATTAATTGATCAAAAAGCTCTGAGTCCTCACCAACTTTACAATTAAACAGAGAATGCCCCACCCCCATCAGCTTGTGTTTATCTTTCAGTATCAAAACATGGTCTCATTGACTTATATTTAAATGTTATTGGCTATGAATTAATCAGTAGCATAATAAATGATACTTAAGACATGTAAGAATATATAAAGAATGTTGAGTATAAAATAAAGTTTAGAAAGACTCACCTCTAATTCAAAAAAATTCACAAGTATCTCAATATTTTTCAGGATACCTTTTTAATAGCATATCTCCACTGGATTATTTGAACTCAAATATCTCAAAACAAATCACAATGTATCTTTTTCTTGACATTTAACTCAGTTTTTCAGGGAAAAAAATTCTCTTAGGTTTTTTTCCCCTGTGCCTCAAAGTCTCATTCACCAAAATTGTTATACATAACTATCTCTTAGTCAGAACTTAAAATTAACCAAAATATTCCATTCCTTCAATGTAGAACCTATCAGAAATGTGGTTTTTCAACTCTGTTGAAGGAACTCGGTCTTCTAGGAAACTCTCAAAGATCACAACTTAGTAATCAATATAAGTAAAAGGTAGGGCCACACAATAAATCATAGGTCTGGATAGCTCCCCATGTATGTTAATATTTGTGTATCTCCATCAGTGCCTGATAACAGCTGGCATATAATTTATATCAGTAATTTTTTCTCCAGAGACTCTTGATTCTGGATGTCTTCTCTAAAACAAAGGCAAAGGCAGAGAAATATTTCAAAGAACAAAGCAGTGATTGGTCATCCACCAGAGAGTCATTATTCTCTACTCTTGGGGGTATTCTGAGCCTTAGGCTAAAAACAGCCCAATTTAACATTTTTCCCTGGGGCAAAAGCGATGACAACAAAAATAGAACAACACTGGGAAAACCACTCAGATAACCAGACTTTTCAGGGTCTCCATGATTTTCCACAAAGCCACACCTAGATTTATTGGTCTCACACTTGACAAAACATAGAGTTCTACTAACATTATATATGAGGTTATCCTAAACATCAGTCCAAACACACATGTTCTCTTTCATTTTATCTGCTACCTACATGTAGATTAAGAATGGGAGAGAATCCAATGTAATTATTAAAGTTATTAAAAAACAGCTCCTTTTCCCTTTTTTGCAAGATCAACCACATGTCTTCCTGACTGGTAATACATTGCATCAAAATACACTGTGCTTAGTATGATTTTCTAAAATTCTTTACATCCATTAGTCTTTTGTTATTTCTTTTGGTATGGTAGGATGTTCTGGGTCTAAACAATTGAGTGAAACATTGGTCCCATTGTATATTTGTTTCCATCCTTTTAAAGGTTTTATTGATATTTAATGTTGACAAATTTATTTTTGAAATATATATATATATTTTTTTTTTGCTTTTTTAGAGGGCAGTTGGGGTTGACTTGCCCAAAGTCACACGGCTAGTTTTTGTGTTAAGTGTCTGAGGCCGGATTTGAACTCAGGTACTCCTGACTCCAGGGCCGGTGCTGTATTCACTGCGCCACCTAGCCGCCCCTGAAATATATTTTCAATGCAGCTGTGAGGTATAAGGCTGACTAATTGACCATCATCAGTCAAACATTTGACTTTCCATCAATTAAAGTATTCTTATATGTGAATGTATCCATTTCTTTGTGAATATGTTAGAAGTTTATAACATGAAATTCTTAAATTATGGGAAACTCTTGTAAAACAATATGCGAAATTTTAATTTGAAATAACCTTTGCTATATTTCTCCAGTATTATTTTTTCTGTTGGACTTCTATTTTGTGCCTGGATAGGGAGATACCAAAGAGGAACTTCTTGTACAGATTAGCACATTCTCCATAATTTAGAATTTTAAAAAGTTGTATGAGGTATTAAGAGGTTAATTGATTTGTCCAGGGTCACATAGGATATTAGACACAAATCCAACTGGATCTCATATTTTTGTAACACTACTCAAAAGACCATACTGCTCCTCTTCTCTTTCCTGGTATATGTATATAGTCTACTCTTTTAATTTGCATAATTTTTCAAGTGTAGCTAGGAGAAATTTAAAATAACTTTATATAGACCAACATCACTTCCTTTTCTTAAAAAAACAAAAACAAAAAAACAACCTTAATAACCACTCCACCCAAGTCTTCTACCACAGTATAACAGAGTAAATCTCTAGTGATTTTCTATTGACAAAAAAGACATCCATCTCTTTAAGTACACTCTTGTGATATCTTTCTAACCTGTCTTCCTTCCTCATGTCTCTTTTCTATCTAATCAGTCATCCACACAGCCACCAAAATTATTTTCTAAAGTACATATCAATTCTAATTGAACATCATTTTTTGTTTTAATATAAACCTTTGTGTTTGGCATTTAAAGCCCTTCACAACTGAGAACGGATGTATCTTTCCAAACTTATTGTATTTCTAAATTTCCCCACCTCACACATTATGCAGTTTAGTCAAATTCTTAGTGTTTCTCACACATAATCCTTCATAGCCTATTTTTATGCTATTATACTGACTAATTGCCACAACTAGAATACACTGCCCCATCTGTTAGGATTCCCAGTTTCCTTCAAAATTCCTTTTACATAAAGGTTTTATGGATTCCTCTTCTTGTTAAACTGTAACCTCACCCCACCCACATACATACATATAAATACTGCTCTTGCTTTGTTGTCTTTGGGGATTTGTTTGTGTAAATCTGTACAGATATCTGCCTATCTCTCTCTCTCTCTCTCTCTCTCTCTCTCTGTCTCATCTATCTGTCTGTCTGTCTGTCTCTATCTCATCTCTCCAAATGTGGTACAAAGATTCTTTCATTTTGTAGTATTTCTAGTGAGTAGTACAGTGCCTAGCAAAGAGAAGAGCAGATTCTTAATAAGTGTTTACTAACTGTTTGAATGAATTAATATTTCAAAGCTGATGTCAATTATCAACAGAATATTGCGATAGGTTTTAAATAAGGCCATACTAAGATGACTACACAGAAGGATAATGATATACTCATACATCTCTTCAGATTTTTATTTCAATAATTTTCATCATTGGTAGTCATTCTGCAATTATTAGTAAATAGTACAAGAAAGAAAACCAAAAACTAAATTCAACCATCAGAAAATTATTTGATTTAAGAATGTATTCAAATTATCAATCTCTAGTGCAATAACAAAGGGAAGCCTACTACTTCTTAAAACATCACATTGTACTTTTTAATATTTATTGGACTGTTGTGGTACACCCTCTATTCCCTCCTTATACCTACACATTAAGGAAAAATATTCCTTTATGGTCCTTTGCAGGCCAGGAAAAATAATTTTAAAATGTTTATTTTGAATTTGGGTACATTTCATCAGTTTACTGTGTGAAAAAGATTACTAGTTTCAGTGCCACCTGAATGATGCTATATTGGCTATTTCACAGAGCAATTTAAATAAGATTGATTTATAAAGTTATATTTAATTAGGCAATATAAAAAAGTAAGATGGCCATACCTTATGTGTTTAAACTGAAATTTTTTAATCATTTTTATCATTTATCATCATATTCACATTTCTTATGCAAAAATGAAGAGATTCATGCAACCAAATAATATATATGAAAGAAACGGGAATTAATTTTCTAAATTTTCCATGGTATTAATTGTACTCAAGATAGTTGTCTTGTCAAAGATCACCCCATGAGCTACAATTTGGTGAATCACTCCAAAATGTTGACAAACGAAGTCCATAACTATAACTGATCAGAGTGAGTGGGCCAAAAGAACCACTGAAAATAGTTTCCTACCAAAAGGAAAATTTGTTGGAATGGAAGGAATAAGATAGTGTACTTTCCAGTCAAACTCTAAGCACTGACATCTTAAGTATACTCCTAGGACAACAGAGAAACATACAATCTCAGAGATGGAAGGAGACCTCAAAGGTCATTCTAGTCTAACCATTAATCTGAGACAGAATCTCTTCTACAATCTCCTCAACCAGTTACAAGCAAACTTCTGCATGAAGAGCAATAACAAAGGGAAGCCTACTACTTCTTAAAACATCACATTGTACTTTTTGATATATATTGGACTGTTGTGGTACACCCTCTATTCCCTCCTTATACCTACACATTAAGGAAAAATATTCCTTTATGGGCCTTTGTAGGCCAGGAAAAATAAGTTGAATTCACATATTTATAGATGTCTCATATCCTCTATAAAATACTACTTGACTCCTGATAAAGTGGCACAAAATTTAAAAATATGTATGGAATGATAAAGGGTTCTGGGAAGATGGTGTAGGTCAGAAAACTTTTGGCTCTTCTCCACAAAAAAAGACAGAACATATTGTGAAAGCTGCGGAAATAAATAGGGGGTTAAGTAGATGTCATCCTAAAATAATTAGACGAGTACCCAGGAAAGACTAACCTCCAGGGCTGGAGATTTGGTCTGAGTGAAGTGAAAACATCCCCAGGCCAGCTGTGTAGAATTAACAAATCACAAGTCCTGGGGGCAACTGGGTTGAGAGGCAGTCTCTGTTTTAGGAACTTTAATTTTGTGAAAGACCTTCCAGTACTGAGGGACACCAAGTACAGCTGTGCTTCACAGATGCATCCTGGGAGGTGGTTGTGGGGAGGAGTTAATTACCACAAACGTGATAAGTGCAGTAGTGAAGACTCTCTTGACTGTGGGCACTTGCAGGAGAGCATAGTCCCTCTAGGTTCAGTTACAGGACAGAGAGTTACAGTTATAGCTGCAGCCACTGGAAGGACAGCAGGATGCAAAATCATTTGCAAGAGAGTGTGTCTGGGGCAGTGCCTGTGAATTAGGATTTGGACCTTGCGACAGACCTCAGAAAATAACAGTAAGAAAAGAACCTGAATCTTGGAGCATCATTCCCCATACCTCTGGACTTGATTACAACTTCATTATTTGCTAAAAACAAAATAAAATTTAGACAGACAGACAGACAGACAGACAGACAGACAGACAGACAGACAGACAGATAGATAGATAGATAGATAGATAGATAGATAGATAGATAGATAGATAGATAGGAGGACACAGAGGAGAAAGAACCCAAGCAAAGATAGTTCTTGTGGTGATAGAGAAGATCTGGGTTTATATTCAGAGGAATATATTGGAGCTAAAAAAGCTACTCCTTTGACTTTAAAATACTGATATCTCCATATAAGTTGTTTTGTTTTGTTTTTCTGGTCTTTCTCAATTCACTATCCATCAATTTGTACATGTCTTCGCAGATTTCTCATTTCTTACAGCACAATAATATTCCATCACATTTATATGCTGTACCTTATTTAGCCATTCTACAAATAATGGATACCACTTCAGTTGTCAATTCTTTACCAACTCAAAAAGAGTTATAAATATATGAGTAGACAGTTTTTTTCCAGGTTATTAGTCTTAGAAATGATCCTTCCTATAATCTACCTTCTTTCTAATTAACCCTTTTTCTTTTTCCCCTTTCCTGTCTATTCCCTATTTGAGTAAAATTTATTTCTGTTTCAAATTATGAGGGTTTATTTTCACCTCCTTTGACCACATTGATGAACTTCCCCTTATTCTTATAGACTTCTATTTATATAATCTATTTATGTGAGATTTTACCTATATTTCTGTTTCCTTCCCTGGTATATCTTCTTCTTCCTCGCACTTACCCTTTCTTCAAGATAGACAAATCCTTCCAGTCTTTCTAGCTAATTAGACTCACTATAATCCTTGAAGATAATAAGGTTCAGAAGTCACATAATTTATTTTGTGTATATATACACATAGCTAATGCAAAAATTTATTCTGCTGGACTATACATATTTGTAATAAGATTTTTTGCTTTTCTTCTTTCCTCAGTGGAGGTTAGGAGGAAGAGAAGGTAAATAATTGCTGATTTAAAAAAAATTAAAACTCTAAAAAATGTAAAGGTATATTGGCAGAAGGAAATAATATAAAATGATGCTAATGAAAAATTTACTGTTTTTTTAAAGACAAAATGTTTAAATAACTAATATTTCTCCAAAGACACCAGATATTTTAAATCTGTCCTCTTAGCTGTTGACTCTTGCCATACTTGGCTCTGATCAGTCACCAAGAGATTGTGCTTTCTTCATTTCCCATCACAAATCCATTATCTATTTTGCACAGAATAGTTACTTAAGTGCCATCAGAAAATGAATTGCCAGGGAAAATCTTTTTTTTCTCTTAAGGGTCCTGCCCCAGGAATGCAAAGAATATGTCAGAGTTTTCTAATGTGTGAGTAATGTAGTTCTGTGTCAAATATCTATTGAAATGCCAGACAAAAGGTTTTTGCTTTTGAGTTTCTCACTGATGCTATTTTGTCTCTCAATTTCTGATCTTAGGTTTTTCCAGGGTACACTTTTTTTTTCTTCTCTGTCTACAAGTAGGACACTAGGTTGAGTATATTGATTTTAAACCCAGATATTCTCTTTCTCTCTAGAACCTAGGCAATGTATTTCTTGTTTGAATCAGACCTGACCATTAGTCTAGAATCTTGACAAATTGTCCCAATTTCTTCCTAACTGTCTCATGTCTGAGGACTTCTCCCAATGGCGACTTGATCAAATTATACAAATTTCCCTAAATTGTTATCCTTCAACCTAGATAGATAGGAGGAAAGGATATCCTTTTTCAGAGGTGATAAGGGGGAGGATATGCTGTTCTTTCTTTTTTTCTTTGGATATGCTTTTCTTTATCACATAACAAAAAAAGGGGGATTAGTGAAGAAAGATGACACATAAACAACCACAACTTTCTGAAATGTGTCAAGTTCTGTGAAGGTAGTAAGAATATTAGGAAGAGCTGATATTAATGTAATGTTTTCTATTTCATTTCATTAGATAACGTAAAGCAAAAAGATGGTACATTTCTCCTAGGGTCAGAAAATGAACACTAGTCTCATAACTAAATTTATTTGTTGTTATACTATACCCCACATTTACATATTGAGTCCTTTTTATTTTAAAACAAGAGAAAATTACAGCATTCTTTGGTTATACAAAAAAATTGTTGGTTTTTTTCTTTGTTTTGTTTTTAAAGATGACTGCCAATATTAAGAAAAGTTTGGGAGAAAATTTTGATGACTAATATTGAAAATGTGTTCCATATCAATATAAATTCAAGTGAAACTATTTTGTTTTGAAATTCATATAAAACTTATAACATTACTTTTCAAAAGAAGCATAAATGACAAAAAAATAGAAAATTATACTTTCAAAGAAAAGTAGAATTACTGATAGTAATTTTCAATTGAAATGACTTTTCCTGTCCATTAAGTGAGGGTATCTCCCAAAGATTTAAACTGGTCCCTTGTTCCCTTCTCTCACTGCAATTTTCACTTTGTGGTCTCATTACTTATTGTGGATTTTAAAAATACATAAACCCAGGAAAAATATATCATTTAAACTCTATTTTTTATATTCCTGTTGGTACTTAAAGTTAAAAATACTCAATGTGAAACCAGTATTTTTCCACAAAATGCAACTATCTTCCAAAATTTGTATTTACATTAATGGCCTATCATCATAACAGTTACTTAGGATTATAAACTCATTCCATCTTTTACTATTCCAATGACTTTATCTCTGGAGTCAGGATTAACTTGAACAACCCTTAACCTCTGTCACCTCAAGTACTTTATATTTATAATGAAATGGTTGGATAGATTGCCTCTGAAGTCTTCTTAATCTTTTTTGTTATTATTTCTGACATCGTTTGTGTGTGTATACATGTTTGTGATATCTGTCATCCCATGATGCTTTCTCTCAATCCTCTTTATCCTTTCATAAACAATCAATTGCCAAACTCCTATCAATACTAACTCCACAACCTGTCTTCTCATTCTATTCATTTCTGAAGGTTTTTATAAGAGTTCATTCCTTAATCCCCTCTAACATATTATTTTAATGGCTTTCTAATCAGTCCCCCTGCTTCAAATCTCTCATATCTCTAATATTTCCTCTAAATGACTACTAAAATGATATTCATAAAATGTATACTCTGCCTTTGCCACACCCTAGATGAAAATTTTAATAGATCTATGCTGCTGTAATGGTAATAGAATTTATAGATCCCCCTGTATTGGCTTGTTTTTCTGGTTGAGTATTAAAACCCACAGCTTGTGAATCCCACTTGTAGGATGGACTTGTTGAGAAGAGAGAGGGCTGAATGGGGAAGAGCCATGGATGTAGAGAGAAGCCCAAGCAGAGAGAATGCCCAAGCAGAAAAGGCCAGAGGGACTTTTGGAGAGCAATGTCATTTAGGCAGAGAAAATTGCTGGGGGCAAGAGTTGCTGGGGGAGACACTGCTGTGGGCCAGTTGGAGCTGCACAGGACTTTTGAGAACTGCCCCCTGGAGCTGCTGAGAACTGAGGAGGTTTGGCTTTGATGCTGATATTTTGTCAATCTGTTTTGATGTTGTTTTGAAGGATTCTCCTGCTGGTGAAAGATGGTGCTGCTGTTGTAGTCAGGTTCCAGTGTTCCCAGTTTCTTTTCTGTGTGCTCAGAAGCCCTGGAGGAGAATTTTCTTGTAGTATATGTACAGAAATCCAGGAAGATGGCCTTGATTATGTTTTCAGGGGCTCTGGGGCTGTTCTGCAGGCAGAGAGTAACTTAATGAGGACGCTGGTAATGCATATTGTGGCTTTGATGAGCTTTGTCTCCCCAGGAACAGAGATTGCTGAGTACTTGCCTCCTGTCAAGATGAAGAAAGGACCTCTTTTTGGGTATTCAACGCTGTGATGATATCTTAACCTTGTTGTAGCTCAAGGGTGGGTGGCCTTTTGTGCTCTCCTGCCCCTTTTGAGAAAGTGCTTGGCTGGTACTGTAATTCAGCTGTGATCCAGGGGTGGGAAACTTTTGACTTTTGTACTCTTTGACTGAACAAATGAATGTACTTTGTTTATGATTAGAAACTAATATCCATTTGAGAAGAGAGACTTTGACTAACTAAATGAATGTACTGTACAGGGGTAGAGTAGTACCTGGATTGAATTGAGAACTTACTTGCTAAATTAATGAGGTACACTGTATTTTGATTTTCTCTGTTCTGCTGTGATTGTTTTGCCTTAATTTGTCACTGAGTAAAATAGAGTTGCTATGCTGATATTCTGAACCTTGGAAGTTGCCTTTTCTTGGCCTTATAACTGCTTATAGAATAAAATGCAAAAACTTTACCCCAGCATTGAAAATCTTATGCAAAAAATCTCCCCCTTCACTTACAAATTAATTTCATATTGATTCTCTTCCACACATAATCCTTTCCATGAAAAGTCAATCATTCAAGTAAAATTAACTAGGAATTATTAAGCACTTTACTATTACCAAAAGACTTCACTGGACTCCTCCTGAAAGAGATTCCAAATTGAAAACTCTAAGATAGAGTACCCAAATTCCAGAATCAGAAAGTCAAGGAGAAAATACTACAAGTAACCAGAAAGAAACAATTCAAATATCACAGAACTACAGTCAGGACTAAGTAGCTTATATATTAAAAGATCAGAGGGACTGAAATTTGATATTTTTATAAGGAAAAAATAAGAGCTTGGACTGCAACCAAAAATAAACTACCTAGCAAAACTTATCATAATCTTTCAGGCAAGGAGAAGGTCATTTAATGAAATAATGGATTTCCATACTTCCCCTATGAAAAAGCCAGACCAAAATGGAAAATCTGATCCAAAATTCAAGACTCAAGAAAGACACAAAAAAGGTAAACAAGGAAAACACACACATACATGCACACACACATGCACACATGTGCACACACAGGCACATAACTTATGAATCAGTAAGAGCAAACTGCTTATATCCCTCTATGAGAAGCTGATACCTATCAGTATTAAAATTTATATAATTATCATGACATTTAAAACGGATATATAGATAGAAGGTGTGGGTATAAATGAACTAATTTGATGCTTAAAAATGTATTAAGGGGTATGAAGGGAATGTAATTGGAGAAAAGGAAAGGATGAAGCAGAAAACAATAAATATGCCATTTGAAGAAGCACAAAAATCTAATGTAGTACAGGGAAGGAAGGGAGGAAGATGAACATCATATGAACTTTAACCATCCTCCCCTACAACCTGCCGTCCCCTCCATCATTGCCCCCTCTCATCGCCTTCCTGCCTACTCTACTGTAGGGCAAAATTTCCAATTTAGAGTGTGTACCATTCCTTCCCTAAGCCAAATTCAATAAGAATAAGGTTAACCCATTCCCTATTGTCTTCCTGTTCTTCCCCTCCATTGTAACAGTTATCACTTGCCTCTTTTATATGAGATGATTAACCCCATTCTGTCTCTCCCTGTCTCTTCTCATTCTACACCTCTCCTACCTCTCAATTTCACCTTTTAAAATATCATTCCTCTGCCCTCTGTCT
>JAQQSW010016587.1:0-11639 GCA_028646575.1 Pseudocheirus occidentalis | reverse complement strand
CTTTGAGGTGCTAAGTGCCTTTAGTAGGTGCCAATAGAAAGGGGTATGGAAGATCTTCTGATTTCATTAACATTACATACAAGTTAAAACCTCAACCTCTATGTAGGAAAGTATATATCAGTCACACACTGAGTTCTGATCAAGCAAAAATATATTTATTAAGCATTTATATATGTATGTGTGTATATGTATATGAAATAAACTCATGCTGTAAACTTATAGCATTTCTAGATATTTGTTCAGATAGAGCAGCTGTTTATTTCTGATATATTGACATTTCTAGTTCATTTTTGATTCAATAAATATTTATTTAATATCTCCTAAAAAGCTTTAATTATGTGTGGTCAATTTTATCCTCAATACTTTGTGATTATATTCTGGGCCCATTAATTAATTATCTGAGTCGGTTTTGATTCAGTCTGAATCTCATGTGATTACATTCATTAGGTGGGGGTACCTTTCCCCAAAATATCATATACACATTTAACATAAGCCAAGGCAGAAGCCTCAATAAATGTTCCCCTTGACCTTACTGTCTAAGTCTGTATATAACTGAACCATAGAACTATGGGCCTGACTCTGAGGCCTGCTTTTTATTGACTCTTGAGCTGGGTAGTACAGTTACAATGTTTCAGTTTTACAGATGCAGTTTCTACACTGAAACATTGTACAGTGTTGGAGAAGATGAAGTGATTCTTTGCTTCTTGGAATATCAGTGATCTTCTTTCCCTTAATACCTTCTCTCTCTCTTGGGTTTCACACCGACTTATTTTCTAGACATACATGATATTACTCAAATGGAATAGCTCTGAGCCCCCAACTACTAGAAAACCCAGCTTCCACTGTGAAGTGATGGGAGCACATCGTCAAGTCAATTTCTAGAGAAGTCAACAAATACACATAGACAGCTAGGAATAGTGCTTTTACCACTGGCATGGAATTATGAACAAAACTGCAACAAGAAAGTAGCACATAATCAAATATCTACCAAGTGGACACATGCCCACCAATGTCTCAGAACCCAGAAATTCCGAGACGGTATCATTAATCAATCAGTCAGCAAACACAGATAAAGTACCTACTATCTGCCAGGGACTATGGTAGAGGAACTTAGATGCTTAGAATCAGAACTGAGAGTTCAAAGGGATCTCTGTGGTGGGCTAGTCCAAATAAATCACAAAGTAATCATCACTATAACAGACCCAACAGAGGGTCATCCAGCCTCTGCTTGAAAATGTAGAAGGAGATGGAGGCCACCCTATTCCCCAGGGATGCTATTCCCCTTTGGGACAATTCTAATTGCTAGGAAGGTTTTCCTGATATTGTGACTGAATTTGCCTCTGTACCTTCCACCTTGGTTCTACCCTCTAGAGCTAACCATAATAGATTCAATCCCTCTTCCACAAGACAGTTCTTTGAATATTGATACATAGCTATCATTTGCCCCATGAATCTTCTCTTCTCCAGACTGACCATCCCCAGTTTCTTTACCTTTTCCACCTAGGACATAGACTCAAGACTCTTGACCACCCTGGCTGCCTTCCTCTGGGCTCTCTCCAACTTAAGAACATCCTTCTTATCTTGTTTGCCTTTTCAAGGGGCAGGGGAGAGGTGGAAGAGAGGAAGAGAATTTGGAAATCAAAATGTTTAAAAATGAATGTTAACATTTTTAATGTAATTGTGGAATATTTAATGAAATAAATAAAACATATTAAAAATAATATCCTCCTTCAAACTGTAGTATTGAGATCTGAATCCAGTATCACAATAATCCTTTTCACTGGCTTTTCATCATTCCTTGAATGCCTTTTCTCCTCTTCTCTTGAATTCCCTGGTTTCTTTCAAGATGTAGCTCAAATGTCATGAAGGCTTTCCTGTTCCCCCTCCCCCCAGCTGCTGCTGCTGCTGCCTATTCCCACCCAAGATTACCTTGCACATGTCTTGTATGTCTTTTGGATATAACTATATACATGCATATTTTCTTTCCCATTAGAATGTAAGCTTTTTGAGGGCAGGGACTGTTTCACTTTTGTCGTTGTATCTCTAGTGCCTAATGCAATGCCTGGTACCCAGCAGGCATTTAATACATGCTTGATAACTGAATAATAAAATTCCTAATGCTAACAATATAGTCTGAATAGGGCTGGATATGGAGGAATCATCACTCTCTTGATCAAGGAAGCTATGCTTCTCCTAGCCAGTCCAAGGTTGCATTAACTGCCTTGGCTACCACATCACACTGCTGACTCATGTTGCATTTGCAGTCTACAAAAACTCCATGATTTCTTTTTTCAGACAAACTTCTGTCTAATGATGCTTTGTCATGCCCTGTGTTTCCAAAGTTGATTTTTTGGACCCAAGTGTAAGACCCCCTATGCAAGACAACATGCGCAACATGTCCACATATAAAAAGCAAGTATATAAAATAAATAGAAGGTATTAAGGGGAGGGTATTAACAGATTAGAGAATCAGGAAAGGTCTTAGAGAGACGTTTGAACACAGCTTTGAAGGCACTAGAGGTCTATGAGGTGAAGGTAGATAGGGAGAGCATTTTAGCGTTGGGGACAGTTCATGTAGAGACAGAGATGGGTAGCCAGCAAGGAGGCCAGTTTTGCTGGAGCAAAGGATTTATGAACAAAGCAGCTTGAGAGGTAAGCTAAAGACAAGTTGTGAGGACTTTTCAGTCCAAACAGATATTTCTATTTGCTCTAGAACAAATGTAGAATCATTGCAGTTGACTGAAGAGATGAGTGATGGGCTGGTCTGCACTTGTGATAGGCACTGACAACTGTGCAGGCAGTAGGCTTGAAGAGAGGAGAGCCAAGTGAGGGAGAACAACGATGAGACTATTTCAGTTCTTCAGAGGAGAGGTCATGAGGATATGAACCTCAAGGGTAAATGAGCGGGTGGAAAGAAGGGAAGGGTGTGAGGAATGGCATATAGGTAGAACCGACAAGTACAGAAGCTGCTTCAAACTCAAGAGCCTCAGGAAATGCTCAGGTTGAGTATTCCTTAGAGTGGACAAACAAATGTAGACAATCTATTGGTTTAAAGCCTGATGGTTGGCTCCTGATTTCAATAGGCCCCCTTTTCAAAAAAGATGCAGAAACCTTGGATCTGGCACTTGAACTTCTGGATAGATGCTTCTTCATCTAGTATAAAACAGCAGCTGGAAAAATTAGAATGATGGAAGAGATCAGTCTAGTCTCCATCAACCAGCATCTGTTGAGCACCTTGTAGTTATAAAACACTGGGGAAGGGGCGGCTAGGTGGCACAGTGAGTAGAGCACTGGCCCTGGAGTCAGGAAGACCTGAGTTTGGATCCAGCCTCAGACACTTGACACACTAACTAGCCGTGTGACTTTGGGCAAGTCACTTAACCCCAACTGCCCTCCAAAAAGCAAAAAAAAAAAAACACTGGGGAAAGTGTCAAAATAATGAAGAAAAAGATGATGAGCCAAGGACTGAAATCCTTGAGAAAGGACAGAGAATGATGTGGGCAATGGTAGATAACTAATTCAAGAATATGGACCAGCTGACAGTCAAATGGAGTGAATTTTTTCAAGGAGAAAAGGTTGCTAAGAGATAGTGTCAAAAGGATGGCAAGTCAGTAGCCCCAAGAATGCCTGTTCCTCTACCTGACCCAGAGGGTTGAGAGTCATGGGAGGTAGAATACCCAATACCAAAGAGAGTGGCTAGAGACAGGTACTCCATGGAGAGCCATAATTCCACAAATAGCTGATATCATAGTGATTTCTATACATTTTCTCATCTGAATGTAACAACCACCCCATTATCATCCACATTTTCAAATGGGGGATCTGAACTTCAGGGAAGCTGCCAAAGGTTACAGAGTTAGTTAAGTATCTAAGGTGGGACTTGAACTCAAGATCTTCTGATTCCAAGTCTATTGCTGTTTGCTATGCCATAATGTCACTTACAAATGAAAAACTGAGAGGTCAGATGATCTCAGACGGAGGTGAATTTGATAACAGTACTAGAAAGAGGTGCCAGGGGGCACAATAGAATGGGATAACAGAGGAGGAATTGAGTGTGGAATAATAGAGGGAGATGAGTTGAAGTGCCAAGGGAGAGGAGGGGGATTTTTGCCTCACTGGATGCTGACTCTGACTGACTGACCAGGATGGGGATGGACAGGGGACAGATTATGGGAGTTTGCCAGTTGCCAGCCATAGGATGGGGATCTTCCTTTGGAACCCTGAGGCTCAGGATGTCTGATGGATCTGCTCAGGAGCTCAGCTCGATGACATGCTCAAATGCCAATGTCTAAGATTTCATCTAGAAGGTGCATTTCTGGTTACAGTGACAAGAATTTCCCAAGGACCCAGGAGTCAGAAAGAAATGTCAGGAGGAGCTACAGTGCCAAAGAGTCCATCATCCCTGTGCTCACCCACTTGCTGTCCTGCTTCAAGTCAGAGGCTGGCATAGGGAAAAGCAAACACCAAGGCTCAAAGAAGACAAGGACCCAGCCTGAGACAATGAGGGAAATATTGGCCATTCCAATCAGCTCCCAGGCTGTGGCATGCAAGTGGGAGGAAGGGACTGGTGAACACAAGGGTTCTAGTATTTTGTGATTCCAGCCCTCTGCATTCCCTCCTCCAGCCAGATAAATCAGTCCAGTTGCTATAACAACTCTGGCCCCATTTGTCTGTCCTCTCCTTCCCTCCTTTCTCCCTGATGCAGTACGGCTTTGCTCAGCTCCTTTGAATTACTCATTTGGGATCTGGAATACATATGTCACAAGGGTGATCCCATGGAAGAATGCTTCTTGTTACATGCAGTTTTGTAATTTCTCCTTTCAGTCACAGTGGAGATTTCTGAGATATCTATAGCATGGCTAGGCAGTTTATTGCCTATGAACAAAATTCTAAAGGCAGGACAAAGCTCGCATTTCCAATGTGTGAAAAACTCCTAAAAGTGTTGGATATAGAAAAGGAAGATAGGTTTGAAAGTTCTATCTGCCACAATGGAAAAGCCATTTCCTAGCCTGCTCAAGGACCATTTTCTCTAAAGCAACATTGAAAGAGAAACAGCTATTAAAATTCTTCTAAATTTAATCATCTGAGATCATAATGTAGCATCCCATCTTGTCTATCTCTCCAACTTGTACTCAGACTCATATGTTGGGTCACTGAAGGGGGCTGATAGTCTTAGAGTTCAAGGACATGTAATGGGAATCTGAAGCTCTTCCCCACCCATATCCCCTTTGCTTAAGTGGCTCCGAGAATGTTCACGTGGAGCCTGTGGCGAGAAGCTTGTTTTTTGGGGGGGGGGGAATGACCACACCTTGTTGCTTTGTAATTGGACAGTGGGTCAAGAGGGCTGACCCAGGAGAAGCCTATATATATGCCCTGATGTGAGGCTTTGCTTTGGGGCTCACTTTGAGAAGAGTTGTATGATTTGACCAGATGAGACTCTGGGAAGCCGTTGAGTTCCTCCCGCTTTGAAAAACCCAGATGTTGATGCTTTGCTCTCTGGTAACTTGAATGCATAATAGATGTGTTGGTCAGATGGTTGGAAGCCCATCTGCTGATCTGTTTCTGGTCCGTTTGTAACTTGTGTTTGTAACTCGTGCCTGTAACTTGGGTTTGTATTCACTGAAGTTCAGGGTGCTGACTTTCCCCCCTGAACTAGGTAAATGATATGTTTGTTTGATTAAAGAAAGATTGTTAGCCCACTTTGAGTTGCTTTCCTTTAGTAAAACAGATCTAAGGTTCTTAGATCCTGTGCTAGTAGCTGCCCTGGGTATGCTAGGGTGCTTGCTGATACAGGGCATCTCCTTGGGACCACTTTTCTAACACTACAGCTCATGAGCCCTCATTAGAATTCTTTCTACTAGCAATCAGCTAATAAACTTAATTAACTCTTAGTAAAGGCATTTACTCAAGAGCACATCATAAAAATGATAGGTACAAAACATTTTGCCCATAAACTCAGCATGTGGTCTTCCACAAATAGAGATTCTATTAATTGGAGGACTGGACACAAGCTTGCTATTTTCATCTCCATTGGGTCACATTTCTTGATCATAATCTGTATTAGGGTTTGGGTCCCTTCTGCTTCCCTTCTAGAAACTCCTCAAGTCCATTCTATAGAACGAAATATGATCTGAGACTTAATTCACCTTCAAGTTTCATGTTCTTGCTCCTGTGTTTAATTTAATATTGGCTATCCATCTAATTCAGGTCATATTGGCAATGTAACAAATTGGATTTCACCCTAAATGGACATCCATATAGAAACACAAACCCACTAGCTCCAGCAGACTCCTCCTTTGTACTTGCAAACTTCTCTCTTGGCCACTCCATTTCCCATCCCTTGACTTGATATATCATTAAAGGCAATCTGCTTATGCCACTCTATTCCCATTCTGGTTTTCATCATCTACCAGTCTATAAATATTCTCTTAACTTTGTCAGTGACTTTAGTATCTGGCTTATGACTTTCTTCTCTGTTCCATTCATTACCAATATCTTTCAATATTCTTTTAGACAATTCTGCTACCTTCCCTACTCCTACAATTTTACTCTCCAACCCAGCTCAGCTTCACCACAATGCTGGAGGCCAGAGGTACAGAACTTTTTGGTATATCATGGACCCTTCGAGCCATCTAGTGAAACCTATTGATCTCTTCTAAATTTCAGTTAAATGTTGTTAAATATAAAGATGAAATTTTCCCATCTTTGTTCATGGGCCTCTCCCAAACCCCAGATTTAGAGAAAGACAGGGTTAGTGTTTTTAAAAAGAAAAAAAGAAACCCACAGAGGGTTTACCATTAAAAAATTAAGGAGGGATCAAAGTGCAAAGAGGTCTAAGAATCTGAAAATATAATGGGAACACAATGAGTAAGGAAAAGAATTTAATATTTCATTGACAAAAATTAATGCTCCTCTAGCACTGAATCAATGTCCTTCAATGGAGGAGGAGGGGCTGGTGGAGTGAAAAAAAATGTCTTCCAAAGCCTGCCTTTAAAGAGGGCCCAGAAGCACAGCCAATTCTTCATTCTCACCAACTAATCTGCTTAGTTTAGGCTTCAGCAGCAACATCACTCCTCCACCAACCCAGAATAAGTTCATCACCAAGAAACTCATCATCAAGGAGATGGCTTAGCTTGGGTCTCAGTCCTCATCAGTACCCTCAGCTACCTCTGTCCCTCTGATTACAGGGTTAGTGGAAAGAGCAAAAAACGACTTCCAAAGTCTTCCTTTTAAGGGCACAGGAACTCAGTCAACTCTTCGTTTCCTGCCAGCTGCTCTGCTTGGCTTCAATTCCACCATCATCATGCCCCTGGGGGGGATACCCAATCCCCTTTCAGCTTCCTTCTGTGTGCTGTCTTCCTCATTAGACTGTAAGCTCCTTGAGGGCAAAGATTGTCTTTTTTTTTTGGAGTGGGGAAGGCAAGGCAATTGGGATTAAGTGACTTGCCCAAAGCCACACAGCTAGTAAGTGTGTCAAATGTCCGAGGTCAAATTTGAACTCAGGTCCTCCTGACTCCAGGACTGGTGCTCTATTCACCACACCACCTAGCTGCCCCAATACTGTCTTTCTTTTTCTTATTTGTAACCCTAGCATTTAGCACAGTGCCTGGCACATAGCAGGTGTTTTAAAATGTTTATTGTATTATATTGAACACAATGAGATATTGATTGAACAAGGAATAGAAAGGCAAAATACAGAGGGGATCTGGAAATACACTTCTACATAGTACAGAAATGAATAGATAAGGAAGAGTTATTTCTTCAGCATCCAGAAAAGCATGGTGGTTATGGGAGAGTAGGTCAACAGACATGAAGTAGAGAGACTAAGTTGGAACGGAGCTTTCCCTCATACTACAAAAAGAGGAAAGTTATACTATTGAAGGATGTTTCCATAGTGTGCATAAGTATAGGAGAAATTGGCATCTGAGGAGACCATTGTCTGTGAAAAAAGTGTTGTGCTCCCCAGAGAGGAGCCCCTGCCATGGGTGTGTGGACTTAAATCTAGAGGTAAGATATACTGGATTTATTCTGTATGAGTGGACATTGTAAGGGAAAGGACCTCACAACAAGATACAGAGTGATTTCCACTGTACTATTATTCATCCTTTGTGAATTGACATTTCTAGGAGTGAGACCATTGAAGAAGGTCCTATTAGTAACAACAAAATGAAGAAATTTAAATGGAAGAAAGAATGAGGTTATAACCAAAATGCATTTACAGAAGAGAAAGAGGAGAGAATCCAACTTTTCTATTCCAGAAGCTCTATCTTTCATAAAGAACTTAGAGAAAATAAATAAAATAATAAACATGTTAACTATGTAACTTATAAATTAGAAGATGAGATTCAGAATAGCCTAGAAATTGGGATACAGAAAATTAATACTTCTTGGATGCTATATAAGTACCATATAAGGTACTCATTCTAACATTCATTGGGTACCACATAAAAGCATTGCTTAAGTTAAGATGATGGATGGAGAGATGAGTGTAGGAAGGATTTTGAATTAGACTCTTATCTGAGCAAGGAGAGATAATAGTTGTAAGTGGAGGAAAACAAATAAGCAATTAAAGATTTAAGGATGACTATAAGCACATACTTGATCTTGTTAAAAGATTTGGGTCCCTGGAAGTGCCATGATCATCATAGTGGTTCATCCATGCCTCATTGAACAAAAACTCTGAGTAAGTGCTAAGATCATTGTGATTCTTACAGTGTATATGGCCTTCCATCCCCTAGCTCCAACTCTTTCTATGGTATAGCATTTACTTATCCACATGAGAATTCTGTGGGATTTACTCAGTTAGAAAACAGTCCTGAGCAGCTCCCATCTGCTGGCCAAACTCAACTTCTCTATTGAACCTACTGTGTTTCAGACATCCTTAATCATATGAACTTAGTGTAGTGTAGTTGGTTCTCCACAAAAGTAAATAATTACGGTTTTATATTACGTGCAATTATACTGATTCAACATAGAATCATAAATAAATAAGCAGTACTATGTACTAAAAGTATACCAATGAAGATTTTAACCTTGTTATCCCTCTGATCCAGGAATTCTAGGAAATGCCATTTGGACCCAGCTTGAGCAAGTAAGGGATTGTGACCCCACCACTTTCAAACTCCCCTTTAGCTCACATGGCACAGCTAGTACTCGTGGAAATGTCAGAACTCTGGGTTGGGAAATCTCCTCTCAGCACTTAGGATCCAGTGAAAAGTAGAAATTATGAGGGTTAATGCTTTACTCATTCTTGGATGTCCATTTGATTGCAGAGACCTCACCTCAGATAGTCTATCATTGGAACAGGATACATGAAGTCAGCAGACAGTCTTTATCAATACAACCATCTTTTCACTCTGGCATCCCTCTCTCTGACCTTAACTACATCATCTCCTATCCTTCTCCTTCATCTCACAAATTCAGAGACCCTTCAAATTACATACATAATTTCCTTCTCTTTTATAAACTTGTTTTTTTTTCTCTTGTTGCTTCTTCCACAATCTTCTATCATTTCCTGTCGCTGTTTCCCCAAGGCAAATCTTCATCACTGTGCAACAAAGTGGGAGAAAAGAAGACAGAGTAAGATATGCCACACATAAGTAAAAATGAAAAGAATAATGAACAATTTAAGCAAATTTGAGGAACTTGAGAAAGAGAGGAGGTAAATACTATTGGGAAGAAAAGTTAGTGGGAAGAGATTCAAATCAAAGTAGTGCAAGCAGAACCAATTTCAGGGACAAAATGCTGGAATGGAATAAAAATCAATACAAAGAAAAATAGATGGAGAAAAATGTAAACCTAGCCATTATAAACTTAAATGAGAATGAATTAATCAACTCAGTAGAATAAAAAAATAGCAGAATGGATAAAAACAAAACCTAAATTCCCTTCACTTGGGAAATATTAAAGACACATATAGAATGAAAACAAGAAGCTGAAAATTTAGAAAGTGTCAGAAGGTTTCCCCCCTTTACAAAAAAAATGAGTTGCAATATACTCTCAAGGAAAAAATAAAAATTCAGAAGAGAGAGAGAGAGAGAGAGAGAGAGAGAGAGAGAGAGAGAGAGAGATGGGAAATTACATTATTCTTGGAGTCACCATGTATAGTGAAACAATATGATTATTAAGCATGTGCCTAAATTTATGAATGAAAAGTTAACTTTTTAAAGAAAAAAGTTATAGATAGCAACACATGAATTTTAGGAGACTTTAATATTCTTCCCTTAGAACCAGATAAATCTAAAAAATAACCAAAACTTAAATTTCTAGAACTGAACAGAATATTGAAGGAGTTAAATTTAAAAGATTTATAGCATCTTTTGATTTGAAACAATAAATCATAAACATATTTCTCATAATCACACAATATCTTTAAAAAAAAACCTCCACAATATGATAGGGATAAAGACTGTAACTGTGATTTTGCTTTTATGGATAATTCCTGGGTGAGGAAATTCCCTTATTTATTTGTACTCTCTATTGAACCGATACATTTTTTTTAATGTAAAAGGACTGAAATGTTAAACAGAGCCCACTACAACCAAAGACCTTCACAGACCCCAATATAATCAAAATAGTAATTTATGCAGAGAAAGCAATCAAAAGCTATATGAGTACTTAAGCAATGAAATTCTGACTAATGAGAGAGCAAAAGAACAAATTACAGACTGTTAACATATGAATTAAATACAAAGAGACAAAACAGTGAGACAATATATAAAATTTTAGGGCTGTAGTCCTCAGTCCTTAAAGGAGTGGGAAAAAAAATACTCTGGAAATGCTCTGAAAGAAACACATCAATAAAAAAGGAAAAAAAGAGGAGCAATAAAATAAATATGTAATTTTTAAAGTTAAAAAAATCAACAAATTAGCCAAAAAAATCATAGAAGAAATTTTGAGAATCAGAGAGGAAAAGATAAAATAGAAAACAATACAGCTAAAGAAAATCACTATTGAAGCTCTCCCCATAACCACCTCAAATACCTATAAAATATGACTCTAAACCAATTTTTAAAGCTCCAGAACTCATGAAGTGGCAGAGTGGCAAAGCTCCCACTGAAGACAGTCTGGCAGGCAGATGGGAAGGGGTTCATCCTGGCCTTCTAGAAGCCCAGATCAGCACTTCATGAACCTGCAGCTGGAGCCCTAGAGCCATCTGAACAAGTCACAGATGGAACGAATCACCGGCAGCTGTGGCATTTTCCAGATTTACCAACCCATAAGAAACAAGAACTAGGTGAAAGGTCAGTGGAACCCAGATAAATTCTGGGGAAGAGTGTCTGGCTGACTGCCCCAGGGCTAAAGGTGTCTGGAGCAGTGGCACTGAAGCCACCTCCACATGGCTGCTTCAGAGCTCACAGCCTGCAGATGGCACGGGGTGCCAAGCGATCATTCAGAGGCTGCGTGCTCTTGCCTTGAGCTGCCTGGATCAGGATCATGGTCTTGGGTGGTGGTCCTGAGGTGTGTTTTCAGTGAGCCAAAGCTGGTGGGGGCTACAGAGATGGTGGCTCCCTGAAAGCTCTGGCAGCTGCAAAAACCCCAGCAATTTGGGACAGAGCTCTCCCCTCTGAAAGCAGAGTTCTATTGAACCTAAAAGTCAAGTAACTGACTGGCAATATAAGTAGGCAAAGGAAGCAAAA
>JAQQSW010016586.1:0-11640 GCA_028646575.1 Pseudocheirus occidentalis | reverse complement strand
GAATAGTTCCCTGCTCAAGATCACTAAGATAGTATCATGAATACTCAGCACACATAGCTCCTATCTGCTTAGGAAAATATGCTGCATCTCTTTGACTGCTAATGAGCCACATACTAACTTTAGGCTGCTGCCTTTATATTATGTGAGCTCTGCATAATAATATTATCTTACACAATACACTCAGATCTACCAGATATGCTTTCTTCCCTTAATATTGGTCTTCTGTGTGTGTGTATGTGTGTGTGTGAGTGTGTGTGTGTGTGTGTGTGTGTGTGTGTGTGTGTGAGAGAGAGAGAGAGAGACAGACAGACAGACAGACAGAGAGAGACAGAGAAAGAGAGAGAGAGAGAGAGAGAGAGAGAGAGAGAGAGAGAGAGAGAGAGAGACTGACTTTATTCTTTGCAAGGAAATTTCCTGGAAGTAGTGTTTAGGCAATAATGACTAAAATAGCATTGCTTCTACTGTGTTTAACAAACATGTTTTAGTACTGGCTGATCAATTATTGTTGGTTCATCTTAGAAAGTATTTAGCAATGAGATGCATTGTTTTTACATATTGTGGCAATTAAGATCCCTCAGAGGGAAGTTCATTGCTATCGTTAAAGAATTCTCTAAAGGTTGACAAACAATAAGGAGTGACTTTCATTAACTCTGAAAACAAAACATGCAGAAAAAAGGTGATTCCTCTCCTCCTCAAATATGAAAAATAAATGTCCTAAAAAGAGTAGAGACTTTAACATAGATTTATTCAGTCACTTCAGTTGTTTTCAACTCTTTGTGATCCCATTTGAGGTTTTCTTGGGAAACATACTAGAATGGTTTTCCACTTTCTTTGCCAGATCATTTTTTCACAGATAAGGAAACTAAGGCAAGCAAGGTTAATTGACTTGCCCAGGGTCACACAGGTAGGATGTGTCTGAGGTCGGATTCGACCTTGGGAAGATGAGTCTTCTGGACTTCAGACTCCCGCACTCTATCCACTATACCACCTATCTACCCCAACATAGCTTTAGAAGGCTATAACTTGAGACAGTTGGATTTAGTAGAAAGTGTACTGGAATCAAATTTAAGGCAACTAGTTCAGGTACTAATTAGGTATATGAATTTAGGTGAGTTCCACATAATCTTTTTTAGAACTTGCATTCCTTACCATAAAATGAAGGGTTTAATTTGGTAGTCTTTAAGATCCCTTCTATTGCTAAATTCTATGGAACAAGATGTCTAAGTATGTTAAGATGGTTTTGAAGTTCTATTGGGTTACTTATTTTAAAGAAAATTTGTGATCTCCATAGTCACTGAAAGGAGTGACTAAATTATTCCTCACACACCAAAAGGCTACTCTGCATTGTGGAATGTTTGTAAGCCTGTGTTCTCAAAGACTATGCTGGCAGAATGCACTCTTTCAGGGCCCCCTGAACAGAGAGACCTTTATATAAGCACCTAGAAAAGAAAATAGCAAAGAAAATACTGGACTTGGAGTCAGGAAGACCTAGTTTCAAATTCTGCCTCTGCTACTTACTAGCTGTCCCTTAACCTCTCAGAAACTCAGTTTCTGCATGTATAAGGGGGGGATAGTAATGCCTGTAAGGTATACCTGAAAGAGTTTTTGTGAGGCTCAGATATGTGTAAAGTGCTTTTCAAACTTTAAAGTACTATATACACTAAAATGATGGTGGTGGTGGTGCTGGTGATAATGATGATGATGATATTCAAGACATTAGATGACTAGGGTCACTAAATTTAGAGAGGCCACCATTAGAAAGCTTACCATGAAGTGATGATTTCCTTCAACCCCAAAAATTCAAGAATACTATCTAGAGTTTGATCTGTGATAGTGGAGAGAGTACTTACATGAATGTAATCATTCAAGGACTCAAGAATAGAGTGTTTCCAGTTAAGATGTCCTTAGAAGTTAATTTCTTTTAAAAAAAAATCAGGGACAGAGCCAAGACGGTGGAATACAATCAGGAACTTGCTTGAGCTCTTCCCCCAAAAACCTTCCAAATGCCTGTAAAAATGACTCTAAACCAATTTTAGAGTTATAGAACCCACAAAATGACAGAGTAAAACACATCTCCTGCTGAAGACAGCCTGGCAGGCCAACAGGAAGGGTCTATAGCACCAGGCTAGGAGTGTAGCACAGTGGGCTGCTCTGGGCACAGACAAGGTTGGAGCAGGACTCAAGTACTTTCTAGAGTACTCACCTACAAACACCAAAGACAAAGTAAAACATCAATGGGGAAACCCTGTTGGACCTGGATTAGAGAAGAGCACCATCTGTCCCCAGCCCCAGAGGTGGTAGTAGCAGCAGCAGCTGCTGCTGCTTCCAGAGCTCTGGGCCCACACATGGCTGGGGTAGGGGGGAACAGGAGAGAATCAAGCAGTTGATCAGAGGACAATTGCTCTTGCTTTGTTCTGCTTGGATCTGTGTCACTTGGGTGGCTGTCCTGGGGTGAGGAGGAGTGCTGGCATAGCAGAACTTGTGGCATCTGTGGAGAGGGAATCTTCATTACAGTTCTGAGGTAGAGAAGAGTGCCTCACAGACCAGAGAACAGTGAGTGGGGGGTTGGGGGAATAAACACTTCTCCTTTGCTCATATTACCTAAGAATAGCAGTTCTCAACCTGTGGGTCACAACCCCTTTGGGGGTCAAATGACCATTTCACAGGGGTCACCTAAGAGCATCATCAAACGCATACAAATATTAAAGAGTCACAGCATTAGGAAGGTTGAGAACCACTGCCTTAGAAGAACTGAAAATTCAAAGGTGCCTAGAAGTAGCTCTGACCACAGTTGTGCAAAACCCCAGAAATTTATGACAGAGCACCCTCCACTCTGGAAACAGAATCCTACTTCGGCAAAGAGCTCAAAGTCAAGTCATTGACTGGGAAAACGAGCAAATAGAGGAAAAAAAAATTAGACTATAGAATTTTTCTTTGGTGACAAAGAAGAACAAATCATACAACCAGAAGAAGACAACAAAGTCAAAACTCCTGCATCAGAAGCCTCTAAGAAAAATATTAATTGGTCACAGGGCATGGAGGAGCTCAAAAAGGGTTTTGAAAATCAAGTAAGAGAAATAGATGAAAAACTGGAAAGACAAATGAGAGTGATACAAGAAAATCATGAAAAACAAGGGTTGCTAACGGAGACTCCCAAATACACCGAAGACACTAATAGCTTAAAAAATAGACTTATTCATATGGCAAAAGAGGTCCAAAAAGTCAATAGGGAGAAGAATGCCTTCAAAATCAGAATTGGCCAAATGGAAAAGGAGATCCAAAAGCTCATTGAAGAAAATAATTCCTTAACAATTTGAATGGAGCAAATGGAAGATAATGACTTTATGAGAAATCAAGATATTATAAAACAGGGGCAGCTAGGTGGCACAGTGAATAGAGCACCAACCCTGGAGTCAGGAGGACCTGAGTTCAAATCTGGCCTCAGACACTTAACACAAAAACTAGCCATGTGACCTTGGGCAAGTCACTTAAACCCCAACTGTCCTCCAAAAAGCAAAAAAAAAAAAAAAGATGTTATAAAACAGATTCAAAAGAATGAAAAAAATAGAAGACAATGTGAAATAATGGAAAAACAACTGATCTGGAAAATGGATCCAGGAGAGGTAATTGTGAAAATTATTGGACTGTGTGAAAGTCATAATAAAAAAAAGAGCCTCAACATCATCTTTCAAGAAATTATCAAGGAAATTTCCCTAATATTCTAGAACCAGAAAGTAACATAGACATTGAAAGAATCCACCTTTTGAAAAACATCCCCAAAATAAAACTCCTAGGAAGATTATAGTCAAATTCCAGAGTTCCCAGGTCAAGGTGAAAATACTGTAAGCAGTGAGGAAGAAACAATTTGAGTACTCTGGAAACACAATCAGGATAACACAAGATCTATCAACTTCTTATATTAATTGAATCAATGTTAAGTCTTAGAATATGATATTCTGGAGATCAAAGGAGCTAGGATTAAAACCAAGAATGACCTACCCAGCAAAACTGAGTAAAATACTTCAGGGGAAAATTATATATATATAATATATACATACACACATACATATATATTATATATGTATTATATATGTATATATAATATATGTTTATATTATGTATTATATATACATACATCTATATTATATATACATATACACATATACACATATATATGTATGTATGTATGTATGTATATATATATACTTTTTTTTCCAATGAAATAAGGGACTTTCAAGCATTCCTGATAAAAAGACCAGAGCTGAAGAACAGAAAATGTGACTTTCAAACACAAGAACCAAGAGAAACATGAAAAAGTAAACAGGAAGGAGAAATCATAAGGAACTTATTAAAGTTGAACTGTTTACCTTCCTATATGGAAAGATGATATTTGTAACTCATGAGACTTTTCTCAATAATTAGGATAGTTGAAGGGAATATGTGCATATGTATACGTATGTATGTGTGTATATATGCATATGTGTGCATGTATGCATGCATATATGTATGTCTAGGTATATGTGTGTTTATGTATATGTTTGTATATGTATATATGTGTGATGTGTGTATATGTGTATATGGACAGAAGGCACAGGGTGAGATGAATATGAAGGGGTGATATCTAAAAAATAAAATTAAAGGGTGAAAGAGAAATATATTGGGAGATGGAGAAAGGGAGAGATAGAATAGGGTAAATTATCTCACATAAAGGAAGCAAGAGAAAGCAGTTACAATGGAGGGGAACAACATGGAGGTCAAAGGAAATGAGTCAACCTTACTCTCATTAGATTTGGTTTAAGGAGTGAATAACGCACACTCAATGGCGTATCTTGCCCTACAGGAATGGGAATGGGATAGGAGTGGGGAAGGATGATAGAAGGGAGGGCAGATTGGGGGAGTGAATAGTCAGAACCAAGCACTTTTGTACAGGGACAGTGTCTAAGGAGAAAAGAGAATAAATGGGGGGCAGGAGACAGTGGAAGGAAATATAGTTAGTCTTTCATATGACTACTATGGAAACATTTTGCATAACTACACATGTATAACCTATATTGAGTTGCTTATATTCTCAATGGGGGTGAGGTAAGGAGGGAAGAAGGAGAGAATCTGGAACTTAAAAGTTTTTTTTTATGTTAAGAAATTGTTTTTACATGCAAGTGGGAAATAAGTGATACAGGCAATGGGGTATAGATATCCATCTTGCCCTACAAGGAAGTAAGGGGGTGGTAAGGATAGTAGAGAGGGCAGACTGGGGGAAGGAGTAATCAGTATGCTTGCCATCTTGGGGTGGGGGTACCAGTGAAATTAGGAGAAAATTTGGAACTCAGAATCTTGTGGAAATGAATGTTGAAAACTAAAAATTAATAAATAAAAACTTGGGGAGAAAAAAATCAAAGCCAATGACCAGAATAAGGTTTTAAGGTCTTTAACTTATTGAAACTTTTTACACTTATTCTATTATCTTGATTGATTGATTAAATGAGGTTTGTCTCAAATGATTTAACCAGAAGGGAACCTCTGGTTTCAATTATTTAGGGAACTCTCATGAGAAAATTTTGCTACCAATGCAAATTGGCATCTGATCTTCAAATTATAGTCATAGAGATTAAAGGAATTATTTCCTGTTATACAAAGTATGTCAGAGGCAGTATTTGAACCCATCTTATCAACTCTGTGAATTGCTATCTACCCTCTTGGGCATGATTCCTCTTTTATATACATATATACGTATACTAATACATGTATAATGTATATATGGGTATCTATCTTTCTACATATATATATATATATATATATATATACACATACATACTTATTTATAAGCATTTTTTACTTAATATGTGAAACTTTATATTAAATGGTATGTAACATAACCACATTATTCACACATCCACACATATATCTTCAACGAATTTTAATCACCAAAGGATGATCACAAGGTATAGATCTTGAAGTGAGGATAGCAATAGAACTTCATTTCCTTCTGAATTAAAACTCTAAAAAGTTCAAAGAGGCAGCATTGTAAACAGTGCCCTTGAGATAAATCCCCCCTCACAAAGTAAGACTTCTAGAATAGAAAGGCATAGCAAATACCCCATAATGCATTGCTCTGCCCAAGGGTACTTTTTATTTTGATCTTTAACCTGAAAATATTAGAGAAAAGTACAAATAGTTATAAGTATTCCAACTATAAGATAGTTGGAAAAATTCATGTTTTAGGACTTATCCCTATAGACATGTATCCTTGATGTTTTGCTGAATTAAAGCAAACCAAAGACTCATAATTGCATGTTTCCTAGGGCCTATTTCTTTCTGTAAATTATAATTACTTCCCTTCACATACTCTGCATTCCGGCCAAACTGACAGGTAGGTGACACAATAGAACAGGAAGTCTTTCCCAGCTCCTCTTAATCCTAGTGCCTTCTCTCTGTCAATTATTTTGTATATGTTTGTTTTGTATATATTTATTTACATGTTGTCTTCCTGGTTAGATTGAAAACTTCTTTGAGGGTAAGGACTGTCTTATACTTCTTTTTGTATCTTCAGCACTTAGTACAGTGCCTGGCACATAATAGGCACTTAATAAATGCTTATTGACTGATTAATTGATAGAGAACTGGTCCTGTCAAGTGAAGTAGACATAAATTCAAATCTATCCTGAAATGCTTAATAGCTGTGTGAGCCTGTGCAAATCACTTAAGCTCTGTTCACCTCGGTTTCCTCATGTATACATACACACACAATAATAATAGCATATAATATATGCATATATATGTATATATATGATAACAATAGCATCTACCTCCCAGGGTTGTTGAGAGGATCAAATGAGACAATTGTAAAGTGCTTAGCATAGTGTCTAGCACATAGTAGGTTCTTAAGAAATTATTTAAAACTAAACAGTGTCTACTGTAGTTGTTACTTAGACTTGCTCCTTGAAAAATGCTATCTCTATGTCCTGACACTGTAGTGGGGAGGTGAGATTTGAACCAGACTTTAAGTGGGTGAGTAGGATTTGGGTAAATTAGGGGAACCTCATGAGCAAAGACAGGATTAAAAGATAATCATGGCATGTTTTAGGGAATTACCAATAGAACAAATTAAATATTCCTACTTAGGTCTAACATGCCTTTTTCTTATTTTACATAAGTCATCATTATGTAGCTTATTTAAAATAAATTGAGCATTATTTGTGAGAAACATATTGTCTCATTTTGTATAGTGCTCTGATAACATGGAAAGAAGTGTGTGTAAGAATGTGTAGGAAAGTGTGTAGTAATGCGTATTCTCTTATTCTTCTCTTGTTTAAGGATATTTCCTTTATGTAATTTATCCCAATTTGAGGGTGTTTTCTGTTCAAAATTACATTTCCTATTGAAATTTCCTTTGGGAAGTCATAGAGATTGGTCAATGGATTAGCATTGCTACTTTGTGTTCACATCTGTTTTCCTTTTTTTTTTCCCAGCCCTAGGCATTGCTGTCTGCTCAATACTTTCTACCCCAATAAAGATGGAATAAGATGACGTATTATATTTTTAAACATAAACTGCACATGACTCAGGCTCAGTAATTCACCCGCTCTCACTTGATCAGTGAATTATTATGTTTGACATCAGTCAGTGCCAGTTGTGTATTTTTGATAAACCACCATTGTCTGGCATGTACTGTAACATCTGTATATTTCACACCAGGGGCATCTTTCTTTTTCAAGAAAAAGATGAGGACATGCCCGTTGTGCAAGTAGAAAAACTGATAAAAGTGATACCAGTTATCACTCTAAATACAGTATGTCATTTTCACTATGATAACACATGACACATTTGCAGCTATTTTTAATCAGTCGTCAACATACTTTTATAGAAATATATATATATATATATATATTTATATTTATATACACACCATCCATGTAACCCAAGCAAATAAATTTAAAATTCAGAACATCAGTCCTAACAAGCATTACTTCTTATATTCATCCAAAATTTTGTTTTGTTTTTATATTCTATGTTCCACTATCTCTTTTGCCTTTTCAAAATTGTGCATTCAATTCTGTTTGTAATGAAATCTGGGTTCATTTAAGAATTATTCACAGAATTATTGAATCTTAGAGTTCAAAGGGACATCAAATGTTATCTAATATGACTCAAACATGTTATAATGAATTTTTTCAATTACATACACTAAAGCTCTCAAACTAAATTATAATTTAGAATCTGTTATTTTTCCCCCTCAAAATAATGTTCTCAAAATTAGTTTGGACATATATCCAGTTTTTTTACTTTTGTCATATTGAATTTGTAAAATTTATTAGATTTCTTAAATTGAATATGGTGGTATAGAAACTGTCCCTAGAAATCTGGTGATTGAGGGTGAGCTCTCCCCACTTTAATCAGACCTTTGTTCAGAAAAGGATATCCTTTCCCTTCAAGATTCATATTAAGTGCCACATAATCCATTCAGTCTTTTCTAATGCCCTGGACATGTATTTCCTGAAATTCTGGATTTTCTCAGGCGTTTCTTTTTGAATCCTTCTGCTCACTTAACAATTTCTAGTTTGCTTTATATCTAATAGTGTTCACATATCATCTCTATTCAATGATGACGTTTCTTATGGGCAGTGTCTTGTTTTTAATCTTTGAATTTTCAACGCTTTTTGGAGTGTTCTGCATACACTAGGTATTTAATGAATGTTTCTTATTTTGAGTTAAATTTAACTGAAATGAGATAAAATATATGAAAATATTTAGGAAAATATGAGGTGCTATGAAAATGTTGGTGTTGTTTAGTCATATCAGTTGTGTCCAACTCTTTGGGACACCATTTGGGGTCCAATGTCCAAAAGATATTGGAGTGGTTTGGCATTTTCTTTTCCAGCTCACTTTACAGATGAGGAAACTGAGGTGAAAAGGGTTAAGTGACTTTTCCAGGGTGACACAGCTAGTAAGTGTCTAAAACCAGATTTTAATTCAGGCAGATATCTTCCTGACTCCAGGCCCAGTGTTCTATCCACTGTACCACCTAACTGCCCTTATCAAAATGTAAATTATTTTAATTATAGTAATTATTATCAAAAGCATCAAAATAAACTATATTGCATTTCCTGTTTTAATTAACGAGCAATCTGTCATTAATTCTTTGGATCTTTGGGTTTCCACAAATGGGTTGCAGTTATGTTAATAATGGAAGATATTCTTCACAAATACTTAGCCAAATGACAAGTAATAAAGTGTTGTTCTATGGAAATCAGATGTGCCCAAATCAGTTACAAAACAAAGAAATTAGGGTGTGATAATTTACATAACAAAAGGATCCTTGACTGAATAAATAGATTCATCACAGTGTTTCTTTAGAAAACTAGTTTCCTTGGTGCATTTAAAATATAGTTTTATTTATAAAAAAATCAATTTATCTCTAACATCTGTATTTATTGCTTGATGAATTTAAAATAGCATAGATTCATATTCAAGTCACTATCTCACTATGAAGCCTTAACAATTATCCAGATATTTCAAAATTTCTTTACAAGAAAAAAAGTCAGATTTCAAAAATCCAAATATTTTAAGAAAAATAATTCTTCAAATTTGCTACAGTTATCTAGTGAGAGAAAGCATTTTTTCCTACCACGATTTGTCTAGGTGATTGAGTTCGTTCCTGTTTGAATTACACCCATAAACCTGAAAGATTCATAAAGATCCAGAAAGAAACATATATATCTTGCTTTTTTTGTCAAAAGTGAGATATCCATAAAAGACAGCAACTCAGTCTATATATAATGAACACAGGGCCATTCCCTATGTCTTTAATGTCCTCTTTCTTCATCTCTGTCCTTGAGAATCTTTATCTTTCTTGAAGGCTTAAGTGCTGCATTCTACATAAACATGTTTCTGAAAACTCCTATTTGCAGGTTCTCCTTCTGTCCACATTTTACTGGTTCTCTGCCTATTTGCACATGTTTTCTCCTTGCATTTCACCGTAAGTAGAATGTTAGCCTCTTGAGGCCAAAGACTGTTTGATTTTTATCTTTTATCTTCAGATCTAGCACATAATAAGAACATTTGTCAAATTGTGTCAAATTGAATTAGAAGAATGAAACTGCATGTCCACAAAGGTAAAGTGGAGAATCAAAACAATTGTCTGGATGACTCTGTTTTTTAAGATTGTGACAACATTCATAGTTATAATTCTGAATATTTTTCTTGTTATATTTTAGGGGCCCAGACTATCAGAATAATTACTTTGACATTTCAGCGAAGTTATCGTGTAATAGAAATAATTTTGGATCGGGCATCAAAATGTTTGGAGTTGAGTCACAGTTTCATGACCTTGGGCAAGCTTGTCACTTGAGCTCACTGGGACTCAGTTTCTTTATCTGAAAAATGAAGGGGTTTCCTCTGCTTGTTCTCTAAGATCCCCATCTAACTCCAACATTCAAAGATCTAAAGGGACCAAATGAAATACTTTTTATTGACACAGGCCATCTAGATATTAAACTACAAAACTCATTTTCTATGAAAGCAGCTTTTCTGATACTGACTTTTCCCTGAGTTTTACTCCCATCAACACAGACTAAACGATACAAATTTCACATTAGGAACAGACTTCTTGGTTAGGATATCACTTCAATATGAAAAATCCACCTTTGCTTCTTCTGTCTGTCTGTCTGTGTCCATTTCTTTCTCTTTCTCCTCCTTCTCTTTCTCTGTCTCTGTCTCTCTCTCTGTCTCTCTTTCTCCTCCCCCCCCTCTCTCTATCTCTCTCTCTGACTCTGTCTCTCTCTCCTGTCTGTGTGTCTCTTCTCTCCCTCTCCTCTTTTTCTCTTTCTGTCCTCTTTCCATTCTACGTATTTGTTCTGTATCTATGTATATGTTACTATAATAAATGTGCAGATATATAGAGTTGCATATGTACACACATATGTGTGTATATTACTGTAATTGTAAAAGTAAAGGGGAAAATGACACTCTAAATAACTGCAGGTTTGACTTTGCAATGTCAACAATGGCAAGATATTGTTAGTAGTCTGCTAATAATTAGAAAGTGTTTGCCATGGTTTTCTAAATATCTTTTGGCACTAAAGGAACAGTTTATCATCTAGGCTTTTTTTTTTTTGCTTTGTTTTGCTTTATGTTCCCCTTTATTTTCAAGAGCAAAGTCAAAAAGGGTTAAGAAGCTGCACAAAGGGAAAAAAAATGATGGACTGGATGAAAACACATAGTAAAAATGGAAGGATATAAAAAAGCAGAGGAATGTGACTGGGGAATAATAAAATGGGAGAGAAGTTAAACCAGTGACCCTTGTCGACAGTGAAAAGCGGGAGATTAGAAAATGTTTCATGCTAATTTCCATGGAGATTTCTTTAATTTATCGAAAATTACTTTCTTCTGCTTTGATTTGTCCAACTGCCTGCCCCCTCACAGTTTTTTCGGGGTGGTCTTACTCGTCACGCCATGCTGAATATGGGCCTCATGTGCCCCCACACTGGGCCTAAGCGTCGTGAGATTACTGAAGCGGCTCTGACGTCTCTATCAGCTTGCGCCACCACAATGCCCTTTTCCCTTTCTTTCCCTTATCCCCCCTCCTTCTCTCTCTCTCTCTCTCTCTCTCTCTCTCTCTCTCTCTCTCTCTCTCTCTCTCTCTCT
>JAQQSW010016585.1:0-11640 GCA_028646575.1 Pseudocheirus occidentalis | reverse complement strand
GAACAGGGAAAGGATAGGGAATAGAACAAGGGGGTAGGGATAGGAAGGAGGGTCATATGATCACTGTCACAATATGTCCACTATGAAGATGTCCTGTATAATCACACATCCACAGCCTGTTTTGAATTGCTTGTCCTTCCAGTGGGGGTGGGTGACAAGGGAGGAATCAAAAGAATCTAGAATTTAAAGCACTGCAATATCTGCAACTAGGAATTAAGATATACAGGGGCTGGGGTAGGGAGACCCTCCCTACCCTACCAGAAAGTAAGAGAGCAGATCAGGGGAGGGGCTTTACAGTGGGATTACTGTTTTAAGGTTGGGGTAGTGGAAAGATGGGGAGAAAATTTATAATTCAAAAATCTCATGAAAATGAATGATTAAACAATAAACAAATAAAATTTATTTTTAAAAAAAGGCATTTCTCCTGGGGTTGGGGTAGTGGGAAATCTGTTTCATCCTTTTGTTCTGTGCCCTATATCCCATGGCTCTGATAGTTAAGTTTTTGCCTTATCTTTCTGAGGCCTAGGCATCCATGCTAATTCTCAAATAGTCTCTTCAATATGTCATCTGCTCTCCAGACATCATCTTCATCCTTATCTCCCACCGACTAGAACTCTGGTCTGTGTTTTAGATTCCCCTAGATCTGGTAGGTGAGGTTTCGCCTTATTTTGAAAACCTTGTGGAATGTTTGCTAACATTTGCCTGATGCAGTGCCAGGAAAGTACAATTGCCCTGTAATCTGAAGGTCTTCTGTTTTAATCCTAGTTTCTGTTTTTGTTTTGTGGGGGGGGGGGGGATGGTGAAGCTTATATGATTGAAATTAGTTAACAGGAGGGTGAGACAGCTATATTTGAGAATAATATGCACAGGTTGAAAATGTATAAGGTTTTTGTGGACTTTATTTATTTGTTTGTTGGAATAAATAAATTGTTTATATGGGAATGTAAGAGAAAGAGAAACTATTGCTCCAGGGTCCCTATTATATCTGATCTTTATCTTAGGTCCAATGCATGGTAACTTAGAAACATTCTTGCATTTGTTATTACTTTAAATACCTACTCCTGATATAAATCTTGAAGTTACAAAAATATCAGCTTAAACAGAAGCAGTTTTCTAAAAAGTGCTTTCAGACCAAAGCTTTCTTGAAAATTTAAACAGAAACATGTTTAAATGTTTAAGAGATAAAAATGACTTCATCTTATATAGATTTTGGCATCATTTGATAGTCAATTGGTCACTTAATTATATACTGTTGAGTATAGGTGCCTAAATATTTTAGATTTCATCTTCTCTCCCCTCAAAAATTCTTAACTTCTTGAAGGCAGGGATTTTGTTATGTGTTTCATTTTCATAGACCTAGGCAACTATATTTTTTGCGAATCTATAATTGTGCCTGTGTAGATACTATATTAAAAAAAGATTACAAGCAATTATATTTTAGGAGATGTTTATATTTTTGTCCATTGTCTTCACCAAAAATGCCTACCTTGTGGCCAATCTGGTTATGAGATTCCTCATGCTAAGCTAGAAGAGTTTCCTGATGACCAACACACCATTTCCAGATTCCTATCCATTAATTAATTCATCAACAATAATGTATTTATTTCCCATTATATGCTAGACACTATACTGCAGTGGTTTTCAACCTGTGGGTTACATACATCCTGCATATCAGATATTTACATTACGACTCATAACAGTAGCAAAATTTCAGTTATGAAGTACCAACAAAAATAATTTTATTGTTGGGTGTCACCACAACACCACACAACTGTTTTAAATGGTTGTGGCATTAGGAAGCTTGTGAACCATTGCGTATATAATACATACTGGGGATACCGAAGTAAAAACAAAATAATCCTTTCCCTCAGAAAGTTACATGCTCTCAGGCAAAGCAACAAATACACATAGATGTAAATGAAAAAATGTCTATTTATTCAATTGATCAGTCATATCTGACTCTTCATATCCCCATGGACCACAGTATTCCAGGGGCTTTTATTCTCCCGTATCTCTCTTAGAGTCTATCCAAGTTCATGTTTCCATGACATTATCTGTCCATCACATCCTCTGCCATCTTCTCCTTCTCGCCTTCAGTCTCTCCCAACATCAGGGCCTTTTCCAATTAATCTCATCTTCTCATTATGTGACCACAGTGTTTAAGCTTCAGGTTCAGTATGTGATTTTCTAGTGAATATTCTAAATTAATTTCTCTAAGATCTTCATTTTTTTCATTGAGATGCAAGCCATCTTTTATACTCTCCTCTTTCATCCTCATCAAGAAGCTTTTAATTCTTCTGTGCTTTCTGCCATCAGAGTGGCATTGTCTGCATATCTGAGATTTTTATATTTTTTCCCCAGGAGCCTTAATTCTGACTTTTGCTTCCTCTAGCATGGCATTTCACATGATGTACTCCACACATGAGTTAAATAAAGTGACATTATATAGCTTTGTCATAATCCTTTTAAATCTTAAACCAATCACTTGTTACATGTTCAGTTCTAACTGTTGCTTCTTGGCTTTCATACAAGTACCTCAGGAGATGAATAAGATGATCTGGTACACTCATCTCATTGAGGACTTGGCATGTTTTGTTGTGATCCACACAATCAAAGGCTTCTTTGTAGTCCAGGAGTGGCAAACCTGCATCCTTGAGGCCATATGTGGCCCCCCTAAGTCCTTAAGTGCAGCCCTTTGACCGAAGCAAAACATCACAGAGCAAATTCCCCTTAATAAAATTATTTTTTCTGTGAAGTTTGGATTTAGTCAAAAGGCCATACTTAAGGACCTAGAAGGTCATGTGTGGCTTAGAGGCTACAGTTTCTCCACCCCTGTGTAGTCAATGAGACAGAATTGGGTGTTTTTTTAAATTCCCTTGCTTTCTACATCATCCAGTGAATATCAATAATTTAGTCTCTAGTTCCACTACCTCTTTGAAAACCAGCCTCCCCTTCTGGTAATTCTCAGTTCATATATTGCTGAAGCCTAGATTATAGAATCTTAAACATGATCTTGCTGGTGTATGAAATGGGTACAATTGTTCCATAATTTTAACATTCCTTGGCATTGCTCTTCTTAAGGATTTGGATATAAATTGATCTTTTCCAATCCAGTGGGCACTGTTGAGTTTTCCAAATTTGCTGGCATATTGAGTGCAACACTTTAAAAGCATCATCTTTTAGGGTTTTAAATAGCTCAGAAAGAATTCCCTTCACCTCCAATGGTTTTATCATTATGATGATTCCCTAAGAGTCACTTGACTTCATTCTCTAAGATGTCAGCCTCTAGATCTACATCATAACCATACCACCTTGGTTATGTATTGGTGATGTTAAGATCTTTCTCACATAGTTCAATTGAGTATACTTATCACCTCCTCTTAAACTCTTCTGCTTCTGTTAAATCCCTGCCATTTTTGTTGTGACCATTTTGTTGTCACCATTTCTGTTGGTATCTCTGATTTTCTTGAAGAGATCTCTTATCTTTCCCATTCTATTTTTTTATTCTGTTTCTTTGCATTGTTCATTTAAGGGAACCTTATCTCTCCTTGATATTCTCTGGAATTCTTCATTTAGTTGGGTGTACCTTTCCCTTCCTCTTTTGCTTTTTGCTTACCTTCTTTCTTCAGCTATCTATAAAGCCTCATCAGAAAGCCCTTTTGCTTTCTTTCTACTAATTTTTCCCCTTTGGGATGTCCAGAACTAATCCCTTAAATCTATTCATCATTTCTACTCATATTCTCAAGGGTTATTATTTAGATCATACCTATACAGTCTTATGGTTTTCTCTACTTTCTTCAATTTGTCTAAATTTTGCCACAAGAGGCTCTCAATCTGAACCACAATCATCTTCAGATCTTGTTTTAACTGACTATAGATATATGACTTTGTATATATATATACAAAGCAGATAATAAATCATTTGTGGTGGAGAGAGCATGAACATTTGGGGAGTAGTAGATGAGGAAAGACAATATGGAAAAGATAGTATTGGAAACGAGCTTTGAAGAAAGATAGAGATTCTGAGAGGTAGAAATAAGGAAAGAGTGGAGATGGGTCTGTGTAAGCTTCCATGGGAGATGGATGTATGTAAAAGGACAGAGATGATAGATGGAATGTAAACCAAAATGATTTCTAGTCTTCCCAATTTTATAAGTTATAAACCTGAGTTATTGGAAGGATGATGGTTACCAAGATAAAACCAGATACTTTAGGAAGGGTAGGTTGGAGTGGGGGGGGGCGGTTAATGAGTTAAGGGTACATAAAAGATGTACATTGGAAATGTTCAATACTTCACTGACAATGTAGGATGATATCCCAAGAACTTAAGCTTCCTGAATACATTAGGGACTCATCTGCATAATGATGAGATCCCTGAGAAAGGGAGGAAAAAAGAAGTGATAAAAAAACCCAATTTGGGGTACATCAAGTGTTGTCAGGCAGAATATGGATGATAATCCATCAGTCTCTGAGGAATTGTCAGGCAGGTAGAAAAAGAACCAAGTGAGAGCTCTGTCATGATAACCCAAAAGGTGATTTATCTGGGAAAAGAGCATTGCCAATAGTATCAAATGCTATGGAAATGTTCAAAATGATTGAGACTAAGAAGTCAGATTTGATCATTAAGAGAAAATTATTAACATTGGACACATAAATTCCAGTTTGAGTGATCAGGAGGGAAGTCCAATTTTTCTATTATTTTGGCATGAGACACACAACAATATGAGGAAGAACTCTAGCATTCAGTGAGGAATTTTAAAAGATGGGGGAGACATGGGAATATTTGTAAGCCAAGGAGAAGAATCTAGCACATAGAAACTGAAGGTGTGTGTGTGTGTGTGTGTGTGTGTGTGTGTGTGTGTGTGAGACAGGCAGAGAGAAAAGATGAGAGAGAGAGAGAGAGAGAGAGAGAGAGAGAGAGAGAGAGAGAGAGAGAGAGAAAGAGAATTGAAATGTTACTGCTTTCCACTTTTGTAGAAAATTCAAGTTTGTGCTCTGCAGGCATTTTTTTTTCCAAAAAAGTCAGAGCCAATTTCATACAAAGATCAGGCATTGGAATAAGATATTAGTTGATATTCATAGGAAGGTCTAAATAAAAGATTACTTTAGGAATAAAAATATCCCTTGCATCACGAAAGTCTAGTGTAGTGTTTCTTTTCCTTCTTCTATAAACCCAGTTATATGCTTTTTACCAATTCTTGTCACATTTTACTTTCCACCATTAGTTCTAAGACAAGAAAGTAATACGATTTCCAGTAATTATGTTCCTGAAGGCTTGTCTGTGCCTACATGATATAAAACATTAGCTCTCTTTTCTGCTTATTTTTCCCCAATTTAAAGATGGTAGAGGAAAAAAAAAAGATCAGAGAGATGAGTGAAAGCAAGGAGCAATTTTCTTCCAAAGGGGACCAGTTGGAGTAGAATTAGGAGGAAAACTGAAAAGAACATGTGAGAAAGAACGTTTCCTAAAGGAAGACAAGAAAGAAAAAAGAATGGAAACTTATAAGGCAATATAAGCTTTAGGTTAGGGTGAAAGGAGAAGCCTAAATAATAACTGGTTTTCTTTAAATCCTAATCAGTCTTTCAGATTTAGCTAAATATTCTTTTATAACACTGAGCATCATCATCCCATATTCATTATTACCTTTTGTTCGTCCTAACCTGAACTGTGTGCCACTGATTAAAAAATATAAATAGCTTTTTAAAAATCACTCCAGATGCAACTGTGTAGCTACAGACTCTACTCTTTTATTATTATTGCTCTATAAAATAGAACACATTTATATTTAATACAGTAAGGACTTATTAAAAGATTTTGCTTTGGACCATGCACTATTCTAGGTGCCAAAGATAAAAAAAGATGAATTGACACACTCTGTGGCCTCAAGGGATATACATTCTAGTGAAGATAACAATATGCACATAAAGTTATTTAATAAATGCTTGTTGATAACCTGAATATGAAACATATGATAGTATATTGAAGTAGTTCAATGGTATGAGAGAGTCAAGTAAAGTGTTAAAATTTATAGCTGAGAACATTATGGAAAGACTGACAAAAGAAGTACCACTGAATTGAGTTATGAAGGAATGAAGAAATGCCAGGGAATGGGGAAAAAGCACAGTTATTTAGAGAGATCATTCTAGCATGTAAGACAATGTACAAAGTGGCACAAAGGTAGGGAAAAGCAGTATAAGGACGTATTTGGTGAAAGTTCAAATGTAAGAATGTCCAGAGCGATAGCATAAAATAACAAGAAGAGCCCTATTTGAAGTCAGAGCACGTGGTCCAAATCCTAGCTCCAGTCCTGCCTCACTTTGTGACAATGGAATAGCTCTTTAGCTGCTCTCACCATATATTTCTTCATCTGTAAAATAAAAAAAAAAATATTCTACCTTCCAGAGTTGTTGTAAGGAAAACACTACATGAATGTAACTTACTGTTTTCAAAACAAACTATCAGCTATATGCATGACAGACAAAACACTCCCTTGGGGGAAAAAGAATAATTACCAATGTAACCATCAAAAGTCTCATAATTTGTTATAATAAAGAAAGTATAGGATAAGAATGTTTCTAGTAATGGAATAAATTATTTTCCCCCTAAAAGGCACAGGTTGCCTCAGTACTAATGAAAAAAATGATTGTAAAGAACTTCTCCTATTGCTTAGAAATGGGAAAACCAATTGAATATACCTTCCTCACCTATTCTTTGTTGGCCCCAGTCTGCAGAGCTAAGTCAGCAATTCATTTCAAGGTATAAATAGTATTGAAAGAACCAAACAGCCTTCTGGCTGTGGCTGTGACACCATGGTCACTTTGAAGTCTCCAGAGGAAAGGTGTCAGTGCCCCTGCAAAACTGAGGTTAACTCATGATTTCAGATATGGGTCATATAGACGTTTTAAATGTCATTCTAACAAAAATACTACCATATAAAAGATATCCATTCAAGTCAAACTGTATGCATGTAACTAACTGCTGCATTTTAAACTTAAAGAAGAATGTTTGCTTACTTGTTAGCTTGAAGTATTTATTTACTTGTTTTTTTTACAATTTGTCTCTATTTACATTGTATTTAAATTCATTTTTGTTAACACAGAGGCCTATCCATGTCAAATATAGGTTCTTGATCTTTACTAGCCAGACAAAAAGGAGTCTAAATCACATCCAAAGAGCCATAAAATAGTTTCTCTTCTTAAAAATAGGTCTGTTTCAATGTGATGTCATGGTACATCACAGTTTTATAATCAGTTAGTAATAATCCTCCCACTCCCTGCAAATAAAGGGAAAGATACACATTAATTTCAGAGCAAAAATGACAAAATCACTGAATTGCAGAAGTTTTGAGCTGAAAGTGATCATAAGGATCATTAAATCAAACCTTTTCATGTTACAGTTTAGGTAACTCAGATACAGAGAGGAGACATGATTTAGCCATGATTACACAGCTTATTAGTTAGTTGCAGGGATATGATCTAAACCTCTTTTTTTATCAGAAACATTATCTCTCACATCCTTCCAACACCTCTACTTTATTGTATATGCTCCTTGAAGTCAGGGATTTATGCCTTTTTTTAAAAAATGTTTGAATTCTTTTTTGTCCTTAGAAGAGCTTATAATATTGGTTGAGATGTTTAAGAGAGAATGTCTGAACAAATTTAATATAATAAAGTTTTAAAAATTAACAATATACATGGAAAAACAATATGCTGTTTAAATATGACATTCAAATACTGATGGAATAATATTCAAGGAATGATAGATCTTGAAGACAGGAGGGATGTTAGAAATCATGTACTTCAAATCATTATACAATTAAGAGATTCTTGACGTGTTTGTTAACCACTTTTTTCATAACTTCAGTGATAAGCAGCTCACTACCTGTCAGAAGTACCTTTTTCAGTGTGGGAGAGTTCTAATTTTTAAAATGTTCTTCCTGATGATGAATCCACATTTTGAGAAAACAGACCTTCTCTGTTCCTTGCTATTGAAATCCCAGTTCTCCTCTTTTTATACTTTTGCTTCTCCATCCCCTATATCTGAAATGTTCTCCTTCCTTACCTTTTCCTCATAAAGTCCCTCTATTTATTGAAGTGCAGCTGACCTACTAGGTCATCCTTCCCAAACTGTCTTGTATTTAGCAGGTTGGGAGTACATGCATACATACATACATACATGTCCATTAATTTCATATTTATGTTCTCTTACACTTTTACATTTTAAATTTAAAGAAATTAATTTACAAACATCTATTTCTCTCCCATTTTTTCCATGATGAACACACACACGTACACACACACACGTGCACACACACAGAACAAAAAAGAAAAACAATACCCTCATAACAAATATTCATTAATTAATCAGTATGAATATCCACGTTGGCTGTTCATTCTTAGTATGTGTATTCCACATGCCCTAATATCGATCATGGTTTTGCTTTCTGGAAAACTCAGAACCAACCTTCTTATACAAACAAAAAAGAGATTCAAATACTGGAAATGAGTGGTCCTGTGCCCTTGTAGACTACTCAGGCTAAAACATTCAGCTACTTCAAACCACCCTTCTTTGACATGGTTCCTAGATCGGTTACCATTCTTTTATGGCCACCCTCTGCTGTTGTTAGAGTACCTCCTGAAATGTGATCTCCCAAATTGAAAACAATGTTCCAGTCCATTGAATAGTTCAGCAAGATATATCCTCGAAATCTTGGTCCTGTTCTTCCACTAATACAGTCCAAGCTAATGATTAGGTTGTTTGTTTCAAGAAATTGCCCCATGCTGTTGAATCCTTTTTCTGTTTGTTTATTTTTACATGAACTACTGGTAGGCAGATATACCCCTGTTTTCTGCTTTTATCACTTTTTAGCTTAAATATCACATATATCCCTGATAAATTGCATAAAAGAGTTCTTTTGGTTCAGGTTTTAGAATTCATTTTGAACTTCATTTCTATAATCCAACTTATTACCTCTTACTTTTAGTTTTGTGTCATCCACAAATTTTCATTAAAATCACAGAACAATATGCCAAGCTTTGTTGTTCTCTCTTTTAAAATGCTCGTGAGACTTGTAGTGCAGCCAACATAAATCATCCAGCATTTTGAACATCTGTACAGTTACCTAATGTCTGCTCTGTACAAGACAAAATATTAAATACTATGAGTGAGAAGGATAAAAATAAAGAAAATGTATAGAAAATCGGAGTCTTTGGAGAAAGTAAAGACTAGATAAGAAAGGAAAATACTTTAGAATATCACAAAGAAACATATTCATCCAACATTTGCTAAGCAATTACTACATGATACCAACTATGATGAGGTGGAGGTAAGGGTTGGAAGATTAAAAAAAGTAAAAATAGGTTGTTTCTTACTTTAAATTGCTAACAAACTTTCTTCACTTATGCTTTACAGTATAATATCATGCCAAGATGCTGATAGGATATGGCAGAGTGAACTAATCAATCAGAAGGATTACTTGAAAAGACCTCATGGAACAATTAAATCAGATTTAGCTGTGCATACAATGGGCATTTAATAATTATTTGTTGAAATGATTGATTGGCAGAAAGAAGAGGGGAAAGTACTCAAAGTGAAGGAGAGGATACAGAAGCAGGAATGATAAAATTATGGGTAGGACACAATGGATAGCTTAATTTTGTGAGTATAGAAAAGACCACCTTGGGGAGTAATGAAAGCTTAGGTTGATGAGATGGGGCAGCAGTTAATGGAAGGCTACAGATGCTAACCAGATGAATTTGGATTAGATATGAAAGCGATAGGGAACCACTATTAATTCTTAGGCAAGAGGATTGTACAACAACAGTATATGTTAATTGACAGTTTGTATGTTGAACAACTGGAGCAGAAATATGCCAGAGACAATTTCAGTAGTCTAAGTCAATGGTAATCAATCAATGACCATTTATTTAGCACCAACTGTGTTCCTGCACAGTGCTAAGGGCCTGAAATAGGGTGCTGGATGTAGAAATAGAGCTGAGATTCTGACTCAGGAAACAATATAAGAAAAAATAAATAACAGTCCTTGATGCATAGGATAAAGTTTTGAGGTAAATATGTAGAGATCTTGTTTATATCACTCTCAATATCATATTCAAGTTAGAAATTAGTGTATGAAGTTCTGGAACAAGCATATGTCTGGACAACTGTATCATACTGGCTGCAAATCTGTTGAACACTATTTATGGAGGGTAAATGACAGCAGAACACTTGAGTTGTGCTGGAGTATTATATTAGTAACATGAGGGAGTTTAATTACAAATAGGATGGCCTTAAAAAATTGTACTAGAATAAAACTTCAGGCAATATGATACAGTTTGAGTAGGTTGGAAACAGTGGCAGTTAACTATTATACAAAAATGAGAAGCAGAGGAAGCTCTTTCTAAATAAAGGCAGTGTCTAGTTCATGAGATAGGGAGACAGCTGAAAGCAGAGTCTGGTCCAGAAACAGCAAGCAGAAGTGTAAACAGAGTGAATTAAATGGAAAATATAATGTGTCACACATCATTTGTATACCTGTGCACCAACACTTTTAATAGTGTCATCTTTGAATGTGAAGTGTATTTTATGTCAATAATCAATACTCACATAGATGAATGACTTAAAGAATCCATGCCTGCCTCTTTATGATGGGTCCTGTAGATGGGCTCCCATATGTTTTCCATGGGAGCAGGGGAAATGCAACATACTGAGAGACTTAATTACATCTCCTGATATTGTAAAGATACTGTGACCTGGGAGCCAAGATGGCGGCATAGAAGCAGCAAGGTCCCACAGCTCCCACACTGCCAACCTACACACCCAAAAAATTATGAGCCCAGACAAAGTCTAGGACTCTCAGACTCACAAAAATAGAGAACACATCTCTCGCTGAAGGCAGCTTGGCAGCAGGGGCTCATCGTGGTGGCCAGGAACTGAGGCTTGAACAGCCTGAAACCAAGATTGTGGCCAGGCCTGGGAGGTGGGAAGGAGCCAGTTCTACAGCCTCCAGCACCTCCACGTCTGCCAAGGCGTGAGGAATGGGGATGGGAGAGGGGAGCTCGCACCCGAGCAGAGACCAGCCCAGCCCAAAACTGCAGCTGCAGCCAGACTAGGCACCAGGAGGAGTGAGGCTCCCAAGCCAGAGCTTGAATCTGCTTCAAAGAAAATCTAAAGCACCTGCCTGAGGGGATCTTAAAATCCTCAGAGATGGTTAGTGAAAGTGAAACTTTGAAAATTAATTTGGGGGTGGTAAAGCAGTTGGACCAATCTGCCCCCGGGGCAAGGAAGCAGTGGGGGAAGGGAACTGCTGGAACTGGCAGTGGCCCCCACCAGGTTGCTTCAGAGCCCCTGGCCTGCAGACTCCCCAGGACTCCGCAGGATTCCGCAGGGGGGCTGAATCGATTGATCAGGGCCAAGTGCTCTTGTGTTGAGTGCCAGGATCCAGATCGTGGTCTTGTGTGGTGGTCCTGGGGGGCACTTTCAGCAAGCCAAAGCTGGGGGGACTTGCAACACCCCCCTAATAGCTCCAGCAGTTGGGAAAACCCCAGCAATTTGGAACAGAGCTTACCCCCTTGGAAGCAAAGTTTCACGGAGCTAAAAAAACCCAACCAATTAATTGACTGGCCAACATGAGGAAAAGG
>JAQQSW010016584.1:0-11641 GCA_028646575.1 Pseudocheirus occidentalis | reverse complement strand
GAGGGATGCTGGAAGCACACACTTTAGTAAAGGTACAGGGACAGGGTAGAGAACAGAACAAGGGGGGGAGGGATAGGAAGGAGAGACAGATGATCACTGTCACAATATGTCCACTATGAAGATGTCCTGTATAGTCACACATCCACAGCCTGTATTGAATTGATTGTCCTTCCAGTGGGGGTAGGGGACAAGGGAGGAATCGAAAGAATCTAGAATTTAAAGTTCTGCAAGACCTGCAACTAGGAATTAAGATATACAGGGGCCGGGACAGGGAGACCCTCCCTGCCCTACCAGAAAGTAAGAGAGCAGAGCATGGGAGAGGCTTTACAGTGGGATTGCTGTTTTAGGGTTCAAGCAGGGGAAAGATGGGGAGAAAATTTGTAATTCAAAAATAACATGAAAATGAACGATGTAAACAAGAAAACAAATAAAAATTTAAAAAAAGAAAAAATTACACTCATTCTTGGGGTGGGGGTAGGGAGAGATGTGGAGAAAATTTGGAACTCAAAATCTTATGGAAGTGAATGTCGAAAACTAAAAATAAATAAGTAAATAAAAAAAAATAGAAGAGCATCTGGAGGACCTTACCAATTATCAGGAATGCTTCTACAACTGGATTCTGCACTAGAAATCCTCTATAAGAGTGGCAAACAACTTTATTGAGCATGTATCTCCTTGTTTATGGCTTCTGATATTAGCAATCAGAGTGTAGCTGAACAAAGTTATTTTTACTGTTAAAGCTTTTAAGGAACCTTTATGAGTCTGACATATATAAGTAAAAAAAGTTGTTGGAACACAGCCTTTAAGGGGGGCATTCTGTTTTATTGACTCAAATGTTTTTATCAAATGACCTTTTATTCTCTAAATATTTTAGTCACCTGTGTGACTACAAGGAGATGGCCCACTATATAGCAATGTTTGTGAAAATCTTCATGTTCTCATCTCATATCTTCATCAAGGATGATCTCAATATGTGTGTAGATCATTCTAATAAAGATTTTGTAGAGATGGGAAAGTAAGTGCATGAACTAGTAGCTACTGATATTTTGTCAGTCCCTCGTTTTTTGGTACTAAGGTCTACAATTTTCCCAAATATATATCCAAAACATTAGGTATAGAATTCCTTCAAAAGTGTGTCACCTCCAACATTTATGTAATATTAGTTGCTTTTTGAAGCTTTTTATCATAAGAAATATCATCTGATCCTTACAATAACTCCATGATATAGGTAGTCAAGGCAGTTACAACCTGCATTTAACAGATGATGAAGCTGAAGTTCCAAGAAATTTAAAGATTTGCCTACAGTCAAACACTAAGTTACTGAAAAAATTAGGACTACAAGTCTCCTACATCCTATATTCCTCTAAAGAATGGTTCCTTGGGGTGGCTAGATGGCGCAGTGAATAGAGCACCGGCCCTGGAGTCAGGAGGACCTGAGTTCAAATACGGCCTCAGACATTTAAAATAAAACTAGCCATGTGACCTTGGGCAAGTCACTTAACCCCAGTTGCCCTACCTTCTCCCCTCCAAAAAGCCAAAAAAAAAAAAAAAAGAAGAAGAAGAATGGTACCTTGAGAAGCAACATAGTGCAGTGGAAAGAGACTTGGGATCAGGAAAACTGAATTCAAATTCTAGTTCTAACATACTTAGCACCATGCAAGGTGCTGATCTGGAGTGTATCACTTAAGTTATACTTTCCTTACTGGAAAACTGAGAGTAATTACTTGAACTTACAAGGCTATTCTGAGGGAAATAATTTGTCACTTTTAAAATTCTACATAAGAGGCAGAGAAGTGGTACAGGAAGTCAGGAGGATCTGAGTTCAAATCTGACCTCAAATACTTACTAGCTATGTGACACTGGGCAAGTCACTTAACCCCAATTGCCTCCAAACAACTCTCTACATAAGAATAAGTCATTATTAATATTATTTCAGTTAACTAAAATTTTATTATATTTTTTAAAGGACACTTGGTAAAACAAAATACAGAAGAAAGTACATTTTAGGGAGCTAAGAAATACTAAGAAATAATGCAAGTTTATTTTTGTAAAATTTATTTTAATAAAATTTTAAACAGTACCATTTTACCATACTACCCTGGAGAGGGAGTACTGTCATCTAAGACCTTACTAATTTTAAAAGTAATTTTTCATTTAAGCCTACTTCCTCAGAAATACTATTCCACTTCAGCAGCCTTGTTTGGAGCCAAAGGATCAGTGTTCAACAACCTTCTCTCTAAGTGTATCTGCCTGTCTGGAGACCTGTACCAGAATTACAGTCCATAAAAATTTCAGGCAAGTTCAAGAAACCAATGTGAAATAATAGCCAGAGTGCTAAACTTGAAGTCAGAAAGACCTGGGTTCAAATCCTGCCTCAAGACACTTAGCAGCTTTTGGACCCTAGGCAAAATCACACTTAACCCCTCTGTACCTCAGTTTCTCCATCTGCAAAACAAAAGGGTAGATTCCATAGTCTCAAATGAACATCTATGAACCTATAAAACTGTTTACTTCTGCTCCATAGAGAGAGAAGCACATTAAAATGTCTTCCATGAAAGCTGACAGAGGATAAACAACAGACTTTAGAAACCTGAAGCTCTCTCTTCATCAGACACTAATGATATTAATAAAAAGGGGGAAAGTGCCTAAGTATAAATCTTGGCACTCTGCAAGTCTAAAACATTTCAGATTATTTGGAAGAGGTATTTCTTTCCCTTGCTAGATAGGGTGAGTTACATTAAGCACAAACTACAACAGAAACCTGGCACTATTCTCAAGAATCGCTGCTTAACAGTTCCTAAGAGAAAGTCCAGTGAGAGGGAAATGCCAATTTCTACTCCAGAAATGTTATATCTGATCTACCTGCTGGTAAAGTGACTGCCTGCCAACTGTTTCCAATAAGATTAAGTCCTAATGTGGCGGCCATTATGTGAGAGAGCAGTTTAGGGGTTAAAATTCCAAACCACTGAGCTGCTTATAAATACAGAGGCAAGTAGACAAACACAGTGCTTGGAATGACAGTAGAAAGCACACCCTGACTTCTATCAGAGACCTGTTTTCCACTTATGAAAGCCCTTCTTCCTTCCAGTCCTTGACTCATTCTCCCCATATAGTACAGATTCCTGTTCATCCAGACTTTCTCTTCTAGTCATCACTGACCAAGATCACTTTTCTCTGAACTTCAATAACACTTAAGTCTGTACCACACATTTTAACATTTAATTATATCCTATCTTACACTGTTCCTTAATTGTTCTGTGCCCTCCCCAACAGAATGGGAGCTCCTTGAGGACAAGGACAAGGATAACCCACTCCTCAGCTTCAGCCACAGTGTTATCTATCCCAGGGGCACATTTGGGAGGGACTCAGGAAAGAATTACTGATTGATAATGTAGTAACAATACACACCAGGATTCAACAGTTTAACTCTCCTTAAAATAGCTCATGCTTCCTAATCACATATTACAAACTGAAGCAAGAGTCAAAACTGGTTTGAATTTACTGTGATTTTAGTTTGGTTTATCAGTTGCTTTAGCTGCAACAGAGAAAAATGTTTTGATGGAGGTAAATGTCTTTTACTAGGCCTTCCCTGATTCTCCCAAGCTAGACTGGGTTCCTTCTTTCTTTCCTTCCTTCCTTCTTTTCTTCCTTCCTCCCTTCTTTTCTTCCTTCCTATCTATCGTACTTCATCTGTGCCCTTTTTTTTTTTACAGCACTTAACAAAGTCTGTCTATTCCTAGGCTCTCTGACCCTAAAATCAGATGTCCCAAACACCACATGGCAAGCTTGTTAAGAACCAGGCAAATCACAAGCCTATTTTCTAAAACTCAGAACCTCATAAGACAGATCAGACAAATTTCCAACAAACTCTGGAAATCTGCCTAATTTTAGTGATAGTCCCTATTTTAGGCATACCCATTAGCTCCCACAGTGGAAGTTCTAGAAGCTTTTTAAGTATGACTGGCTAGTGGCTAAACTATGATCTACAAACTCTAAATGAGAACCACATGAAAAAATGCTTAAAAACAAGGATTTGAGCCAGGCAGCCCTGTTTTGGGGTAGGTTCATTTAAAGCACATGGGTACACCTAATGACATTTAATAGGGAGGGGCTTGAATGGCAAAATAGCTGTTTCTACCACACTGAATCCTGAGGGAACCAATTTACATAAAATTCACCCCAAGCAGGTACAAGGCTATTTTTCTAGAAAGGAACTGGCTTATTTCCTCAAAGTTACCTACAGTACTTTGTATCTTTTTTCCCCCTGCATCACACCTAATACATATTACTCATCTGTGTACATCAATGCTACCAGTGATGGGAACATTCACACTGACTAAACCACTGATGCCTAAAAATAAGCAAAATATACATGTTGGTACAGTGTCTCAAACCCAAATAGCACTTAATAAGTGTTTGTTGAATTGAACTAAAGGTACCCCATTCATATTTTTCCTCCATGTGATACTTCTGACATCCTTGAAAACGTCTCTCTTTGACTAGGGACAAATGTAAACAACTCCTATTGCATCTCTACTTTGTTCCTATGCAAAGGAGGGAAAATGGTTCAGGGTCAGGCAACATTCAATTTTCAGGTTCAAATCACTGTCAAGTCACAAAAAGCTAAGACAGTTTATGAAGTTCAGGGTTCTATGCTGGCTGGGTCCAACACAGCAAGCCACAAAGGCATCTAGCAACACAGCAGGTCCCATTTCAATTTAATACTCCTAAATCTAAATCAACAAAAAGTCACAAAGTGCTGGGAACATACTGGGGAGGAAGAGGAGGAAGGTTGGTAATACTGTTATCTGTGAGGCAAAGAATGAGAAAGGGAAAGAGATTTTAATGTAGCATCAGTTTAAAAACTAGGGCAAAACTGTTATATTTTACTGGATGCATGCTTACCTCTCCAAGGAAAGGGGGAGGAGAGGGGTATTAAACATATGGGCTATTGCTGGAGGAAGTGATTGTTTTCTTTGGCTCCATCCAGGATTAAAGTTTCAAAATTGGCAGTTACATTCCTCCTATCCACTGAGTTACTCTTCAGTCAACTGAGTTCTCTTTACTCTGATAACAGGAATGTGATGAAAAACAAGACCTGAGGCTCTGAAATAGCTTCTTTCAGCTGACATGGTTGGAGTTCAAGAATCCATTATCCAAAAGGACTTGGGTCTGAATCTGTCTCTCCTTTTTATTTTTAAAAGGAGGTGGAAGAAAAGAATCTACAAATTTTTAAAAGTTGTGTTACAGGACTTAAAAAAAGAAATTCAACTCAAGATTTGGCCTTTAACCTTTGGTAGTGCAAATAACAACATCCCCTTTGTTGTCTCTTCGCATTACACTGAAGTCCTTCCCAAGCCAGGCTCTCACTGCGCTTGTGTGTTCTACCTAGAGGAGAGAATTATGAAGGAAGACACAAAGCCCAACAGGGTCACAATGTCCACAATTTGCTGCTCAGCACTCCACACTGGCTCAGGGGAATAAAAAAAAAAGGAGCATGACAGAAGCCAGTTTATTCTCTCTTTTTTGGTTTTGAGACAGAGTCTTATTTACACCAGGCTGGAAGCACAGTGGCCAACTCAGGGTCTCAATCCTACTACTTATCTGGAGTTCTGGCCTGCACTGGTTTTGCCCTCCTGGTGGGTCCCAGCTCCTAGGAGCTTATTGTATTAATACCAGACAGTACAGACATCTCATCCACTCAGCCTACTGGAGATCAGAACCCCCAAACTAAACATCTTCTGGCTCCCAGTGGAAGGGAATATAGGCAAACACCACCACATTTGGTCCAGGTAATTGTCTTGGTGTAAAGGCTATACCACAGGCATTGAGATACAAATATAGGAGAAAGTGATAGACTTGGAAGTCAGGACAACTGATTTTAAATCCATCTCCCGTGTAGTTTTGAAGGAGTAACTTTACCTAGTATCATAGGAGCATAGTTTCAGAATTGGAATGGACCTTAGAGTCTACCTAATTCAATTCCTTCAATGTACAGATGAGGAAAATAAGGTCCATCCATGTGACCTTGGGCAAGTCACTTAACCCTGATTGACCTCCAGAAAAGAAAAGAAAAGAAAAGAAAAGAAAAGAAAAGAAAAGAAAAGAAAAGAAAAGAAAAGAAAGCCCCAAAAACTTCACTAACTTGTCTTGGGGAAAAAGGCAGAATTCAAACTTTGGCCCTCTAATCCCAAATCTGGTATTCTCCTTCTAATATATCATTCCTGTCCTGTTTCCTCTGCCATAAAACAAGAATAATGTTTGTACGGCAGACTTAATTTCTTCCTTTTTTCTTAGAAAGTACACTGCCCTTTCTGGTCATATGGGCAACCATAGTTATTATCATAGTATTTTCCTAATAATCTAGATCAGTGGTCCTCAACCTTCCTAATGCTGTGACCCTTTAATATAGTTCCTCATGTTGTGGTGACCCCCCCAACCATAAAATTATTTTCGTTGCTACTTCATAACTATAATTTTGCTACTGTTATGAATCATAATGTAAATATCTGATATGCAGGATGTCTTTAAATTGAACATAACCCACAGGTTGAGAACTGCTGATCTAGAAGGATCTGCTGCCCTGATCACCAATTAGAATCAGCCTGGTTATCAATGAGAAATAGACCAAAAGAGCAGCAAACGATCAGAAGACACCTTTTCAGACACACACACAAAAAAGTCCCATGTCCTCTTTGTGATAAAGGCATATAATAATATGTCTTCTTCTTGGGAAGGTTACACCCCAGACGCTGACAGCCAGCCTTCCCTGGTTCTTCCTTGACCTTAACTGCCTATTTACCTCTGGCTTCAGGAAACTGGCTATCATGAAAAATCTGGGTACTTTGGCAGGGGAGGGGTAGTTTCAATGTGAAAGTAAACATGTCCTAGGTGAGCTGTGTTAAGATATTCTATCTTGCTGAACCAGTATTCTATCAATAGAAACTCATTTAACTGGGCTACTGTACAACCAAAATACAAAAACAACTGATATTAATGTCATGACGCAAATCCCATCTCCTCCATAAGGACCTCCCTGATCCTCTTAGCTGGAAATGATTTCTCTTTCCTCTAATTCTCATAGTTGTTGCCTAGACTAAACTAAACAAACATTTATTAAAGTACCTACCATGTCCTAGCTGCTGGGGATACAAGTACAAAGAAGGAAACAATCCCTTTGGGCACTCATCATACTCTGTCTTTTTCTGATTAGGGTGGATTTGAGGGTTAGGGTAAGGTACAAAATAGGGGAAAGAAGTGAAGACTAGAAACTGTTGTATGGGAACTGGCCTGTAACCAAATGGAAGACATTTTCTAAAACATTTCTTGTACTCAAAATGTTATGTGTCTTATCTAGACAGTACAGGATGGCAAATTCCTTGCAGGCAAAAACCATGCCTTGATCACCTATCACAGGGCTCTACACATAGCAAACAATCAAATATTTGCTGAATGAAGTTCATTGCGAAGTACTGGTCTTTAGCTAGCCCTATGGACTGCCAATCCAAATCCCAGGAGAAGAGGACTAGACTCAAGTTTGACGGGATATCAGACTCTTTTTGAAGAAAAACGTTGTGTCCCTTTTCTCCTTACACATGCTGAACCTACAGGATGTACATTAGATAGATTATCCTTAGTCATTTTCTATTTCATTCAGTCCATAAAAGTCCATTAACAGAGAGGAAAGCAAGGTACTGTTCTGCCCGGGACAAATCTAATACTGACCTGACCTTTTTCTACTTTGAATCATTAAATGTCAGCTTTCCTTCATATTTATGTCAAAAATAAAACAACATTCTTAATAACAAGATGTGTGCTAAATTGAATCTGTTTCTCAATTTTGTTCTTCTAAAAAGCTAAGATGGTAGATTTTATATGGAGATAAAGTCTCATCTGAAATCAAGTTGACAAACTAGGAATAACTTCCATATACATACTGCCATTCCTAGAATTTATCATTAATTCCCTAGCACCCCCCCCCAGCCACCAGGGCTAGTTAATATGAGTTAACTCTTTGTACAGTTATCCTGAATTTCAGAAGAGATAATAAGACTTGATACCAAATGGTTTTCATAAAAGTCACAAAACACAAGATCTCCCCCACGTGGCTGCAGGCTCTGGACCACATCTTCCTAATCTCTCTAGAGCAGCAGTTCTCAACCTTTGGGTCGCAACCCCTTTGGGAGCTGAACGACCCTTTCACAGGGGTCACCTAAGACCGCTGGAAAACACATTATTTCCGATGGTCTTAGGAACCAAGACACCCCTCTGTCTCCAGGTGGGTCCGCCCACATGCAGATACATCCACATACGAGTATTAAAGGGTCAAAGGGTCGCAGCATTAGGAAGACTGAGAACCACTGCTCTAGAGGAAGCAGCCCTCTTAGTCCCATTGTCTTGGTGTACTTACCTGTGTCCTAAACACACTGGCTCTCAGAAAAAGTACTGTGGGGTTTCATCTGCTGAGGACTGGACAAGGCTTGGGCCATCTACATTCTGTTCTCAGCACTGCTCATGACCTCTCTGCTCTCCCTTCTAGGTTTAAAAAAAGAGGTATCTTTTTATTTTGGGGCATACAGAAGACTACCAACACCACACTTGCCTGTTGGCTGCCACAGAGAGAACACTACCAAAAATTAATAACATCAAAGGCTTTATTTCAAGCTTCTCAAAAATTTATTCTTTCTCATGAAAACCACACCTGTGTAGACAACACTGTTGTTGGGGTTTTTTTGAAAAATTAAGCCCAACCAAACTCAGTGCCTGCCTCACTGTTAAAACTCATCTGGTTTGTTCCTCCTGCTCTGCCTTTCTGTGGATATTCCTTATCTCAGGCAAGGGCAAGAACACAGTTCAAGTTGTAAGTCCAGTTCCAACCTGCCCTTCACAGTTCTGTGCATGGTTAGAGTTACACATTCCTATAAGCCGTGCTTCTCAGACCAACCGGGAGGGAGGAAGGGAGGGGAGGTGACCTGCACTGGATTTCTATCAGAAAGCCCTTGGACAAATTTTTGGCAGCAGCTGCAGGCAGTCAGTTGCTCATTCCCTGCTATAACTTTGGGTTGCTTCTTCAGACAGCAACTCACAAAGTAATTCTTTCCTAGTCTCTGCAACTGGGGACCACCTGCTTAGAAAGTCAGTGCTGTGAGTGTTCTGTGCCCACTTCCACATCACCATTCCTGACACCTGCTTGTGTCCACTCCACTAAGCTCCAGTACTGTTGCTACAAGTTGTAAACAAAAACTAATACATAAAGTAGGACTTCAAAAGGAAGACACTAGTCACATAGAACCTCTTCTAAAAATGTGATTGTCTCTCGTAGCCAGTCAAATAAAAATGGAGGAGGAAAGGCTTTCACTGTCAACCTTATTAATAATTTCTCTCCCTCAACCACACAAATTCCCTTCCCCATAAGGTGTCACAATCTACCTTTTTCTGTGGGATCTGCTGCACTACCACTACCATAGCTACATCAAAAAGAGGTGGCACATGGCAGAGTTAAATAACAGCCTATGACTAGAGTGGATTTGAGAGTTAACATAAGGGAGTACCAAGCCGGGGAAAGAAGGGAAGATTGGGAATTGCTGTATGGGAGCTGGCCTGTCACAAACTGGAAGACATTTTCTAAAACATTTCTTCCACCCAAAACAATAACAAGCTCCCTCCCTCACTATATTCCCAAACACAGGACACAAAACCAATTGAATTACCTGTCTAAGACCCCAAAGGAAAGGCATCCTGCAACAGCATCATCCACACACTTATGTTTAAGAATAAAAGGCTCTTAAAAGTTAAAAGTCTTTAACAACTATGTCTCATCTAATGCAGGCAGATTGTGGCTGCAATCCTATTTGAACTGGACTTCCTTAGCAAAGAATATTAAGTAAACACTACTGGAACCAACCAAGCAGGCTCCCTCCCTCCCTCCTGCTTTCCTCACTCCCCCTTCCCTGCTGTCCCCCCCCCACTTTCTCGTGACATCTCTCAGACACAGCAAAGCCTTCAAACCATTTGCCAAAGGGGAAATGACATCAGTTCAAGTACATTAAAAAAAAAACACTTCAGACAGCTGCACCAGAATACCACTGAGGATGTGCTGTAAATTGAAGATGCCCAGGTAGCTGCCAGCCCTGGTTCTGCTGAAGAATTTAAGTCTGCAACATGACAAAGTCAGGGGCTACTTCTAGTCTCAGTAGCTTTCCAGGCTAGGAAAAATCAAGATATACCTTAAAGTTTCCAAATCTATAAAAAGCCACCTCTGGAAAAGAATAACTTGAGTCATTATTTCTCCTAAAAAAAAAAAAAAGTTAAGCAACAGTTTCATGAAAACTTCTCCCATCATATTTCTAAGAAGAAAAATATAGTATTCTTATAATATGGCAAGTCCTTCACTGCTATCATCCCTACCCCAACCTTCCAAAGGGCTGGTACAGAGATGGCCATGAGGAAATTAGAGGGTACCTTATTTCCACCACGATGTCTATACAACCCAGACCCTAAAAGCTGAGTTTCATCTGTACTCTGACTTGTAAGGTCCTCTCTTCCCCAGGGAGCTCCTATTTCATAAACAAACTGAGTGTGGACAAGATGCCAATGTCTTTCTTTACTTGCCTTATAAGAGGTACAGCAAGTCCCACCATAGCTTCCAAGTGGCCAGAAAAACACAGACTAAATTTAAACTGTGTTGCTTCTGAAATATTCATTATCTTAAAGATTTCTGTGCTTTCTCTTCTGAATCCAATTGTTCTCATCCATGGAGAGAGAACAGTTCTCTACCTACCACCCACTCTGCATGGTAACTACATAATTCTGCCCTCTTATTTCCACCTCAGTTAATGCTCAAGTCACACAAGCTTTGCCCAAACCCAGGCTCCCCACCAGTGGCAATAGCAGCTTAAGACAAGGATTCCTATAGTTTGACTTGGACTAGCAGACACAACCTTTTCTGCAGGTATCAGATAGCCAAATAAACTTTACAAAACCCAAATCTGCTTTCTTAAAATGTTTCAAGCTGCAAGAGTTGTCTTTTGCATTAATCATGGCATATGTCTTATCTTCCTTTATCATCTACCATAAGTATTTCTATATTACAGTTTCATATACAATATATAAATAATACATCAAGGAGTATTTAAGAAGGATCTTCATGACAGTAGCACTGTGCTAGCAATGGAAGTAAAAGGATGCTTGAACATTGCTATCCCAAGTTCTCCCTGGGGAAATGAGCTATATCTAACAAATTGTTGAAAATTCACAAGACCTAATACAGTATATCATATTCCTTCTAGGTGCAAAATGAATGATGATAATCTGAAATATCATAAACTATTTCTCACTCTCCAAGAACAATAAATGAGCTGCTTTATGTACCACTCAAAACTTGATTCAGTCAATAAATTCTTTGTCCTTAAGTGAAATGATGAAAAACTGAACAGAAAGAGTTAATAGTCACTCTATACAAACTGTGAACTGGCTCAGCCTTTCAAGAAAGCAATGTGCAACCTGACTGAAGAAAACAATACTTTAAAGAGCAAATTAACTCAGATGGCAAAGGAGGCCCAGAAAGCCAATGAGGAAAAGAATGCCTTAAAAAGTCGAATTTGCCAGATGGAGAAAGAGTCTCAAAAGCATTCTGAAGAGA
>JAQQSW010016583.1:0-11641 GCA_028646575.1 Pseudocheirus occidentalis | reverse complement strand
GTGCTTCCAATCCACTCTCCTCTCAACTCCAGCTGTGATTACTCCCAAGGAGTTAACTGGAAGTAAGGAGCTAACCCTTTGAGGTGCCAATAGAAAGGGGCATGGAAGATCTTCTGATTTCATTAACATTACAACTTCCCCCTCACTTCCAGTAGAATAAAAACTCCTTGAGGCCAGGGCTATTATTTTTTCGTTTTTGTTTTTATCCGTAAGACCAAGCATGGTGCTGGCTTATAAAGGTTGCTTGATAAATATGTGTTGATTGATTGAGTAGTGGGACTGGACCTCACAGTGGGAATCCAGGAATCGTTAATCAAGTTATAACTGAATAAAGTTGCATCATTTTTGCAAGCTGGCAAATATTTCGGATCATTGCTTTCTTTAAGCCTAGTTTTGTTGCTTGTTCAGGTGAACAAGAACAGATTCCAGATGTGCAGCAGCCTTGGGGGGTGGGATGCGGGAATGATACCGTCCCCTTGCACAATCACCTTAAAACCTGCATAAACCTCTGAAACTATATTGGGTATTTAAATGCAAACATTATTAAATACTGGAAGTTTCTTTTCTTCAGATAAGCTTTCTTTTTAAAACAAAAAACCCACTAGGGAAATTATATGCAAAAAGCTGTTAATATAGCACTCAGGTATAAATTTATACCCTTATTCTCTACCACTCCCCTGGGGCAAAAGGCAGGAGATACAAAATCTGAAAGCCTCCTAGTAATGTACCTTCAACCATATTTCACATCAGCTATATAAAGCTTTTTTAACAGCCTAATGAGTAATCTAAAATATTATATGCAGTGCAAGTGAATTAATGTTACTGGAAAAATCTTAAACTTGAATATTTGCTAAGTTTTTTCATGCTTCCATTTGTTAACAGATATGACAGCTCTGCTTTTCACCTCCTATATATTATGGCAATCACCTTCCCATTGACAGTGAAATTGATTTCCTCCTCCAAACAAAATGTCCCCTTCCTTCCCCTCAGATTTACCCTTAGAATAATGCTCCACATATGATGGAGCAGGCTGGGGTAGGAAGAGAATGGGGGCTTTTTCTCTGATATGATTTCAGCAGCTTCATTTCACTCGATTCAATTCAACTCTGTTCAATAAGTACTTGTTATGTGTCCATGTAAACAAATGTGCTAGGAACAAGGATTACAGAGGAAAAGGTAAAAGTTTCTGCCTTCAAGTAATTTATATTGTAGTGGGTAAAGACAAGTATATAGTTTAAAAAGATGTATGCAATATAAAAATATAGAATAATATACAACAGACACCAAATTGTTTCTGGGTAGGGAGAAGACTAATAACTGGGAAGACAAAGAATGACCTCCTTCATGCAAGAGGTGGAGCCTCAGTGGACCCTTGAAGGGAGATGGACTGGAGTTATGGAGCAGAGATGAAGAGGAAATGCATTTTAGAGAAAGAAGACCTTCTGTACAAAGATATGGGAATGAGAGAGAAAATGGCCAGATGGGCTAGTTGGCCAGTTTGGCCAATAATGTAGAATACGTGAATCAGAGTAATATAAATCAACTATTGAAAAGGAAGCTTGGAATGCCAAAGGAAGCAATGTGCATTTATCCTAGAGGCAATAGAGAACCACAGGAACTTTTTAAAAAGAAGGGTATATGAAATTCTGCCCTTAGAACTCCTACAGGTAGCCTAGGGAAGTTAGGTGGGGCAGTGGAGAGAGTGCTAGGCCCTGAAGCCAGGCAGATTCATCATCCTGAGTTTAAATCTGGCCACAGACACTTACTAGCTGTGTGACCCTGGGCAAGTCACTTAACCCTGTTTGCCTTGGTGTTCTCATCTGTAAAATGGGCTGGAGAAGGAAATGGTGAACCACTCCCACTGCCAAGAAAATTCCGAAAAGAGTCATGAAGAGTAGGACATGACTGAAATAACCAAACCATAACAAATGTTGGCAGAGTCAGCACTTGAAGCTAGCTACTAGTCTCATCTTGGGGTGAATCAAGGATATGAGAACATTTTTTTAATCATAAAGATCATTGGACATCTTGTCAGGTAAGAAGCTTGATCAAGGTAAGACATGGAAGGAAGGGTGCAGAAAGAGGAGAGGTGTAAAGACAAACCACCTACTTAGCCTAATTCACAATTTTCTCCAAGAAAGTTTCAAGTTTCTGAATATAGCCTTATATTCACAATTCTTTCTTTGAGTTTGTTCTACTAACTGATCTGGGGCTACTGGAGCTTTCTTCTCAGGCACAAAAAATTATCACATGCATTCAATCAGGATGAATGTAGGAACAGATAACATTAATTGGGCTTCCCAGTAGCTGGGGAGAAAGTAGACTCTAGCTCATTTCCTCCCTTCCTTTCTCTCTCAAACCATACAGAAATCATCACACCTTACATCATCTCCTTCTCACAATGTCCTCTCCCTTCCTCTTTTCCAAGAAGACCAGCTTCTCTTCTGTACTCCCACTGTAAATACTGATTATTCCCTCCTTGGCCCCTAACAAGGGTAAATAAGAACGACTATCCACCCCCCTCCCCAACCCTATTTGAGAGAGAGATCATCCCAAGGACTCACTAGAGGAATAGAAAAAAAGGGGAGCCTTTACACCTATATATGGGCCCCAGCCATCTCTGAGACCCCTTTCAACTCTGATATTCTATTCACTAAGTTCTTCCTTAATTGAATTTGCCTTAATTGCTTCTCATATTATTTTACATAGCAAATTACACAGTTGATTTGAAGGTACATTTTATCTTTTTTGCCCCAGTTGGCATGGTTATCCTGGGCAGTAGTTTCCCAAGGCACTGCAATTGCTCATTCCAACACTTGCCTGAATGTTTCTAAACTGTGAAAGCATCTGAACCTGAACTAGTGTGTCCCTTTTGGGACCACAGTGTGATGGGTATGCTATTTGGGGAAGGAGTACTTTTACTGTATGAGATCAGCTATATTCAAGAGGGATTCTTCTAAAGGAGGAAAGTAGTTCTGTAGCAGAAGTTGATGCCTCATACAAAATGGACATGATACATTCTAATCAGTTTCTCCCAGCTTAGGATCATGGGCAAGGGCTTATTATTATACGGTTATATCTCAGGGGAATTTACAAAAACATAACATTCCAAAAAACAAACAAACAAGAAAGGAAGAAAGGAAGGAAGAGAGAGAAGAGAGAAAGGAAGAAGGGAAGAAAGAAAGGAAGGAAGGGAGAAAAGAGAGAAAGGAAGAAGGGAAGAAAGAAAGGAAGAAAGGAAGAAAGACAGAAAGAAAGAAAAAGAAAGAAAGAAAGAAACAAAGAAAGAAACAAAGAAAGAAAGAAAGAAACAAAGAAAGAAAGAAAGAAAGAGGTATTGTTCTGAAACCAAACCACATGAAGCCAACTTTCAGGAAACCATGAAGAAATGCACTACAAACAGGAAGAAATGCACTACAAATTCACTCCCAGGGAAACAGGAGTATTTTGTATGAGATCAGCTATATTCAAGAGGGATTCTTGAGGGAGTATTTTCAATCACCAAGTCTTATTTAGAGACAAATGGTGAGGCCAAAACCATTCCTGCTATTTGGTTTTCCATTTGAGAGAGAGAGAGAAAGAGAGCGAGAGAGAGAGAGAGAGAGAGAGAGAGAGCGAGTATGTGTGTGTGTGTGATACTTGTGTATACATAATTTGGTGGGTTGTGTACTTTGCACATTACTTTACTAAATTACTCGCTCAGCTACTTCTCCATAAGCAGTTTAGCACTTAAAAGTCCTCCTTACTGACTTTTCCAGCAGTAGATTTTTCCAGCAGTAGATTTCTTATGTCCTTCATAGAGTTGTTAGTATAAGCCCCAGCCAATACAGGAATTATTTAAAGGTATGGTATGGTGTTTTAGTAAAAGGACCAACACAGTAGTCGTAAGTCCTGAGTTTTAGTTCTGAGATTCCTCTTAACTATATGGCATAACCTTGGGCAAGACCCTTCCTCTCAAAGACTCAGTTTATCCAAATGTAAAATGAAGGGGGGCTAGTAGATGAAATCCAAAGTCCCTTCCATCTCTGATACACTATCGATCTATACTCAAGGTCCCTGCCCTCTGCTACCTCCAATCCCCTAGTGTTCAGTAAATGGTTTGATAAATGAAAAATCTGATTAAAAACCACACTTAAAAAAAAGACAAAAGATCAGTCACAATGAAGATGGGGTTAAAGTGTCAAAGAGAAAGAAAGGGGATGAAAGAGGGAAATAAAGTGGGAGAGAAAGAGAGAGAGAGAGAGAGAGAGAGAGAGAGAGAGAGAGAGAGAGAGACGAACGAATGAAGAAACTCGAACAAAGATTGGTGTGCCGAGTATGGGACTCCCAAATCCAACAGCTGTTTGGAATTGATTGCGTGCACCCTCCATTCTGAGTGGACTTTTTCCTGTGTTCGTCAGACGTCTGCAATGTGGTGATTAATCATTCATGTCAGAATCTCTAATCCTATTCAATGGAAAACAAATGCCGTGGCACACAGCCCCTGGCTTATCCCATGCACTTAGCATGTTCAAATGAACTGGGACGTCTGGGACAAAGATGGTTTACCAGGGACCCTGAATGGAAGTGCTGGGCAGCCCCACATGTTGGAGTTGCCCTATGATCTCAAGGCCTTGGCCTTTTACCGACTGAAAAAAATCACCAGCAATGAAAGGTCAGGCCCTGATAGTTAACCGAACAACCAACATGCATTTAAATCTCTGTTAAAGAGAAGGGACCTGAGTTATTTCTAAGTGCTTTCTAAAAGGAGCCAAACAATTAACATGAGGTATTTCAATGGGCTTCCCCATATGCTTGTGTAGCAGGGCAGGTAGGGCCTCCTACTATCCCAGATTATAGAGAAACGGGGGCTATGGAGAATAACCCAAGGCCACAAGGACAGAAATGTCCCCAAAAATGACATGTCCCTAAATGATTAATTCTAAGTAGAGGCTTTCATGTCCTTGACAAAAAGCATTCACCTCCAAGAGACAGTTGTATTTGGGTAATCATAAAGCAGGGGGAGTTATTTTACTTCCTGTAAGTGGGTAAAATGGAAGGGAGGGGAAGCATTGGTGGGAGAGGATCGATATTTAGAGTCACACATAGACAGAGCTTGAAAAGAATTTGGAGCCCACTCATTTTATAAGTGAGGATATTAAGAAATAATCAAGATAACTAAAATTTATATAACATTTTAAGATTTGAAAAGTACTTTATATAAGTTGACCCATTTCATCCTAACAGCCCTGTGAGGTAGGTACAATTATTATCCCATTTTAAAGATTAGGAAAGGGCATTTAATTTACTTGTCCCTGAACCCATAGCTAGTAAGTTTCTGAGGCTTGATTTGAGCTCAACCAAGTCCAACCTAACTAGATATAGGTGGATAGGCTTGGCTAGTTAACTGCCTGCCTTGTTCAAGGTCATGTTCATGGTCAAGGTCAAGAGGTAAAACTAGGATTTAAATCAAGATGCTCTGATTGCAAATTCAGAAAGGCAGCATTACTGATTCATATACATCTTCCCTGGGGCAGATGCAGAAACAAGTTCTCTTAATTCCTAACTTTGTTCTTAAATAACTAGATTGCCATAAACTCTAAAGTCTTAGCTAGATTAAATTTAAGCTCTTAGCCCTAAACCTGATAGTCTAAGCTAGAGTTCCTCAAATTAAGTTGACCGTGGAAAACTTGGGGGCTTGATGAAACCCATAAATTCTGATATGAATGGCCTAGGAATATAGAATATTACCACTAGGATAAAAGAGCCCTAGGGGAATTTCAGAGCATAATCTATGGAATTAAGTCTACTTTTATGCATAAAATTTGCACTTTCATATATCTTTAAATATTAAATATTTTAAAATGTAAAACTGGCTACTATTGAACTGGTATCGCTCAGGGAGGTATTGGACACTATGGGCTGGAGTCTGCAAATAGCAAGTAGTCTCAGACCACATCAGGGGCAATGGTGATCTCTTGGTCCATGAAAAGGTATTTACAAAACATTAAGGCTTAAACATTAATAAATGTTTGTTGAATTAATAAATGTTTGTTGAATGCTGCAAATTTCTTATTACCAAAACCTTTGGCTTCCTCCTTTATTCTCAGGGTATCCAATTTCCCACCCCAGCCAGCCTCTCTGCAAGGCCTTTCTCTCAAGTTTATCTCCAGACCCATCCTTGACTCCATAGAACCTTTTGGATAAAGAATGTGCATTGTGTGGATCTCAACATACATTAAGATGATCACCCTATAGAGTCTATATAATAATGTATATAGGTAATGACAGTAGCAGTTGACACTAAACTGGGTCCAGAGCTGATAGGGAGGGGTATGGTAGCCTAGAAGGCTTTTTGAACACTGAAAAATAATTTTTAAACTGACCCCAAGCTTATCATAAAAACAAAGGTCCATCTTTTCAAGACTAACATTTTAGTAATGTACTATATAAGAGAACTAAATGGTGAAGGGCTTTAAGAGTGTGCTAGATGAGGACTGAAAGAAAGCATTAAGATATTTAGCTTGGAAAAAAGAAAAAGTGGGTGAAAATAATATGTCTGAGTATCTGAAGGATTTCATTGTGGAAGAGAGAACAGAGGACAGAATTAGGAGGAAAATTGCAGACACAGTTTTTAGCTTCATATAATGGGAATTTTTTCAAATAATTTGATATCCATGAATAGAATGGATTAATTTGTATTTATTCTATTTATGTTTACTCAGTATATACTTTTAAGTATCTCTGCTGTCTCCACAATGAGAACATAAGGTTCCCTTGAGTGAGGATTCTTTTATTTACTATATTTCTTTCCCCAGTACCCAGGACAGTGCCAAGCAAATAGTAGGTGTTCAATACGTTATTATTGACAGGTGATTAGTTGATGGACTGATTGATGCTTGGATACCTTCTCATCAAAGCCTGATCTGACCGCTTGTCAGATACTTTGCTCAAAGGATTTTCCTTGAAGTACTTGTTGCACTAGAATGCCTTCAAAGAATCTTCCAATTCTGGGGCTCTATGATTCTAATAACTCACCCACAGAGTTCTTGTGAGGATCTAAGGATATATTGTATTGAGAGATCCCCTTGAGGCTAATTCATCCCAATCTCAGCAACACTGACTGGTTAGATATCCAGAAAGGCTGGCTGTTACTACTCTGAGGGTGCTGGGGGCAACCTTTTGGGTGGTTGTCCTCCAAACCACTGGTGCCATTAATGTGCTTAGCCTTAATACTTAGCAAATACTCATATTTTAGAAAAGTCATTTATGCAACTTAAAAATAATTTAACTAATTTTTGCCTAACACCACAAATATACTTTTTTCCCCAAAAATATTTCTGAGTCTGGGAGGGGGAAAAATGTAGAGGCACCCCAATGTACAATGTATTGAGACATACATGTGGGTGATAAATATGGCCTAGAAAACTCACAATTCATTCAGGAACTGCATGTCTTTGATATTTCTTATGACTTAGTCCACTGTTTAGCTGGATGTGTCTGCTGGGGTACAATGTCTTGGCCAGGCAGTTACCTCAGAGCATCTGCTGCTCTCCATGGTGCAATTCTTTAATGATTGTTTTTTTCTATCTTGAGTTGCTGCCTGGAGTGAGAGGTAACTGTGATCTCAAGTGAAATACTACAAAAATTCTCAATGACACTTGCCTTCAGACAGTATAGGGGGATAGGCAGAATTTTCTTCCTTTGACTCTCTGAATCTCAGTTCTAGGATCTCCAGGCATGACACAGGATAACATGGCTCAAAAACTCCTTCCTTCTCTGCAACTCCATCATCCTTTAGAGTGATCAATATTTTTGACCTCCCCACACTCTTTCAGGAACCTTAAGTAGGTGACTGGCTAGTGGGAAGATTGGGAATGCAGTCTATGCACTTGAGACACATTTAACCTCTTAAAGGTTCTTCCTATGAAATTAAGGTATTCTAGCCTTCTAGCCTTTTGTAAGGTAGAGTTGCTTTTGCAGGTTTTCCTCTGTACCTTTCAGTCTCTGATCTTCAACCTCTGCAGACCTTCAACTTATAATGAAGTCTCACTTAAGTACTCCCTTTATATATGTAAAGTGATTTGTAATCCATGATGAACTATATCTGTGTGAGCTTTTTATTACTATATTTTTACGGAGTTTAGTTTATAGGTCTAGAGACTCAGCCTAGTCTTTGGAAAGTACTGACACTGCAAAGATGATAAGAAACTGGGCTTTGTTACGGAGTTAGAGTATGGACTCTTTTTTTTCTGGAAATTTTAATTAAAAATTTAAATCAGATTAAGTAGGGTTCTGCATGGTAGTGAACTGGAAGACCCATAAAACTATTATTTAGCTACCTTAGACAGATTGGTTCAAGCAGAAAAATGACTAAATCAGAAACAAAAGAAAGATTTCATGATGTCACCCAAGAATATGAGTGACAACAGGTCACACACTGTATAATATCCCATTAAAGAAAAGATGATATTTATAAAGCACTTTCCAAATGTCAAAGTGAAATGTGTTAGTGATGACAATTACAATGACGATGGTGATGATGATATTTAAGAAGGACCAGTGCCCTTCATCTCAATAGATGGATCTACAGGTGCTGTATGTTAGGAAAGACATCAAACTGTGCTTAGTTGTCAACTAAGCTGAAAGGGTAAGCAGATACCATAGGTCTAAACAGGCAGGATCTAGATCCCTAGAAGTCAGAGTTCCCATTATTGGCAAATAGGAGACAACAGTAACCACAAACCTGGAGGAGAGGCTGCCTGTTCCCTGTTATATTTTTTGCTGACTGCTGAGTGTTCATGATCTTGCCATCCACTGATATGCATTTTAGTCAAAAAGGAGTTTGGGTTCTTCAGATGAGCCATGCCTGTGATTGAATTAAGGAGAGTATCCTTAGATTCATAGGCAGTCATCAGAAATGAGCTTAGGTGTCTACAGCTGACCAGGATGGCCTCATGAGTAGCGAAACTATTGCATTTAGATGTTTAGCTTTTAAACACACACATATCTATACATACATGCATATATTTTATATGTTATACACATGTACACATACATATTTTAGCTATATATGCATGCATACACATATACGTGCATGCATACTATATAGGGAGAAATTATGTGTATAACATATAATAGATGTGTGCATTTGCATATATTCACATATATACATATGCACATATCCATATCTCTATATAAACATACATGTATAGCTATGTTTTTATTGTTCTTCAGTCATTTCAGGTCTATCTGACTCTTTGTGACCCCATTCTAGGATTTTTTGGCAAAGATACTAGAGTGGTTTGTCATTTCCTTCTCCAGCTCATTTTGCAGATGAAGAAAGTGATACAATCAGGATTGCATAGGGCAAACCATTTGCCCAGGGTCACACAACTAATAAGTGTCTGAGACTGGATTTGAACTCAGGTCTTCCTGACTCCAGTCCTGCTGCCACCCTCTATAGAGAAATACACATGTGGATATTTCAGTGCATGTATACATATATCTATATATATATGTGTATATTTTCACTAAGCCCTAGCCTAAGACTGATCCTAAGCAGAATGCTTATAATATCCCATGTCATGCTTGCCAATGAACAAAAGAAACAAATTGCTTCCACTGGAGCAATAAAGATTCACTCAGTAGTCCTTCTGGAACATCATTACTACTTTTACCAGTTACAGAATTTTTAACCTATATCTGAAGAATATCACTCATTTTTTTTAATGACAGTCTTCAATATGAACTATAGTCAGGAGTTCCTCTCTGCCCCAATCCTCTTTACAAAAAGGTGGACTCTATTAAGAATTTTGAGCCCTACTCAAATGTAGAAAAAACATTCAGGGTCCTAGGTCAGAGACTGAGAGCTGGAAGGCACCACAGAATTCATAACCTGCAATGTCATACCCTTTTGAAAGGGACCCATTAGTCACACAAATGTAAAGTCATCTGTCTTGGTGAGGAGAATAGATCATCAAAATAAAGAAACCAATTAAGGATAGATACTTGTGAGATATTCAGATTTTAAGACCTTGACATTAGAAGGTTCAGTAAGACAAATAAAGAACCCAGGTGTATGTTGACCCATGTGATGTGGACAGAGTGAACCACCCTAAAGGTTCTAAAGAGACTTAATTGTTTCTCAGAATTTTGACTTTTAGCACATGGAAAGGTTTCCATGTTTGGGTCATAGTATATTCATAAATCTGTTTTCTCAAAGGTTAGAGAAGGTTAAAACCCACTTCCACTGGTTATTGTTTTGCAAATTTAAAACCTGCAGCCATTAGGCAGTATAGAGGAAAGAATTTGAGAGCAGCTTCCTGTTCCTTTCCTCCTTTGGCAGAGTCCCACCCAGGAGAAATGGGACACCCCATTAGGATGAAGAAGCTTTCATTTGTTCATTCTTCCAAGGGAGGACATTTCAAGCAAGTAGCCACGCCCTCTGAGACACAGAAGTGAATTAAAAGTGGATTTAGAGTGCATCAAGCAATGACAAACTGCAGCTTGGAAAGGAATAAATCCAAAGCACACCTTGCCTTTGGGGGCTGCTGAGGGAGGGACTGGGAGAAGGGAGCAGAATTCACTTAGCACTTACAAAAAAGCAGACCAAGAAGCCAGTGAGAAATCTTCCTTTTACTCCACTAGCAATATATAAAACCTTCAGGGAAAAGAACTGATTTCTTGTTTACTTATCTGGAGGGTTTATGGCAAAAAATTAGGTAGAATTTGGACATCCTCCCCAACAAAATACAAAACAAAGAAAAAACAGGCATTATCAAAGTATCTAAGGTCTGAAGTACTTGTATCAAAACTGACACTGAATATAATGGTAATAATTTATATACATATATATGTATGTATACATATACACACATACATATACATACACATATATGTATATATAAATATATATAAAAAGTGTGTGTGTAAAATATATATATAAATGTATAAATATATATATAATGTATCTGTATATATATTATACAGTATTATATATTATATATAAATATAAAATATACATACATACATATGTGTGTGTGTATATGTATATGTAATAGCCAACATTTCTATAGCTCCTACTATTCTCAGGCACTATGCCAAACACTTCATAGACCTTATGCCATCTGATCTTCCCGGCAACCCCGAGAGGTAGGTGCTATTATTATAATACCCATTTTACAGATGAGAAAACTGAGACAAATAAAAGTTAAAATACTTCCCCAAGGTCATAGAGCTAGTAAGTATTTGAGGCTCAATTTGAACTCAGGCCTTCCTGAGTCCAGGCCCACTGAAGAGTACTTCTGTGTGAGGTACATGAATAAATAAATGAATGAAAAGCATTAAAATGTTCCTCTTTTCCTAGTGATGTGTTAACGGCTGCAGATACTAATAGAAAAGCAAGAGTTGCTGCTCACTGAGTCAGCGTTTTTGTGGAAAGGTGGCCAGAGAAGGATGTTTTCATATGGTGAGTGTAAGGCCAATCAGCAGTAGATTCCTGAGAGAATGCTACTGTGAGGAGCCTTTAAGATTCGGATTACATAGTATTAGTGAACACTCTGTTTATTCCATTACAAATCTTTGTTCAGTACAATGTTCACAGTTTCAACAGTTCACAATATTATGTACAATCTTCAGAACAAGGAAAGTCTCAATATTA
>JAQQSW010016582.1:0-11641 GCA_028646575.1 Pseudocheirus occidentalis | reverse complement strand
GGGGGGGGGGGATAGGAAGGAGAGACAGACAATCACTGTCACAATATGTCCATCTATGAAGATGTCCTGTATAATCACGCATCCATAGCTTGTGTTGAACTGAGCGTCCTTCTAGGGGGGTGGGGGACAAGGGAGGAATTGAAAGAATCTAGAATTCTAAGTTCTCCAATACCTGCAACTAGGAATTAAGATATACAGGGGCTGGGATAGGGAGACCCTCCCTGCCCTACCAGAAAATAAGAGAGCAGAACAGGGGAGGGGCTGTACAGTGGGATTGCTGTTTTAGTGTTGGGGCAGGGACAAGACGGGGAGAAAATGTGTAATTCAAAAATGTCATGAAAATGAATAATATAAACAAGAAAACAAATAAAAAATAAATTTAAAAAAAATTGCTTTTTACAAACAACTGGGAAATAAGATATGCAGGCACTGGGTCTTAAAAATCCATCTTGCCCTACTAGAAAATTAGAGGATAAAGGGGGAGAATATATTAGAGAGTAGATTTGGGGAAACAGGTATTCAGTAGGTTTGCTATGTTGGAGTAGGGTGTAGGGGAAAGTGGGGAGAAAAACTTGTAACTCAAAATTTTGTGGAAATGAATGTTGAAAACTAAAAATAAATAAATTTGGAAAAAGTAAAAAAAATAAAATAAAAACAGCAAATTCCCACCAATGAAGATGTAATTAAAGCATTTATTAGAAGAGATTTTGTTCAATTACATGCAATGAAATCTAATAGTCTATGAGAAGGAATTGAGATGGAGCTGTAGAAGCAAGAGAACTCTGCAGCTCCCCCCACAACCACCACAAATACCTATAAAATATGGCTCTAAACAAATTTTAGAACCCCCAAACCCACAAAATTACAGAAAAAGACATTTCCCACTGAAGGCAGAGTGGTAGGCAGAAGGAAAAGTCTCATTGCAGAGTGCTGGGAGCTGAAACTGGTTGGGCCTGAAACCACGGCTTAGCTCCAGGGTGGCCAGTATCAGGCTGTGGCTGGCACACTCAGGCAAGTGGATCACCTTCACCTGTCATTTCCCAGAATTATCATCCCATAAGAGCCAAGGATGAGGTGAAATGTCAGTGGAAATCAGCAAAATTTAGGGGAGAGAAGCTGGTCCAGTCATTGGCCCCAAGTCAAGAAAGCAGCAGAAGCAGACCCTGAGGTCACCTCCATGTGGCTGCTTCAGAGCTTGTAGTCTGTGGATTGCAGGGGGGCCAAGCAATCCTTCAGAGGCTAAGTGCTCTTGCCTTAATCTGCCAGGATCAGGATTGTCATCTTGGGTGGTAGCCCTGAGGTTTGTGACCAGTGAGCCAAAGCAGATGGGGGCTGCAGAGAGGATGACCTCCTAATATCTCTGGCAGCTGCAAAAACCCCAGCTACTGGGGACAAAGCTCTCATCTCTGGAATAAAAATTCTACTGTGGCAAAAAGCTCAAAAGTCAAGTAATTGAGTGACAATATGGCAAGCAAAGGAAGAAAAGCAAGCACAGCAATTCAACTTTAGATTCCTTTTTTGGGGGACAAAAAGGATCAAAGCATGGAATGGAAGGAAGACAACACAGTGAGAACTCCCACACCAAAAGCTTCCAAAAAAAATGTAACCTGGTTACAGGCCATAGAGGAGGTTAAAAGGGATTTTGAAACCAAATAAGGGAAATGGAAGAAAAATTGGGAAGAAAAATGAGAATGATTCAAGAAAGTCATGAAAAGAGAGTCAACAACCCAACTGATGAAAATAACACCTTAAAAATAGATTAACTCAAATGGCAAAAGATGCTCAAAAAGCCAATGAGGACAGGAGTGCCTTAAAAAGCCAAATTTGCAAGATGGAAAAAGAATCTCAATAGCTCACTGAAGAGAATAATTCCTTCAGAATTAGAGTGAAGCAAATGGAAGCAAATGACTTTATGAGAAATCAAGCCACTATTAAATATATCCAAACAAATTTAAAAAAAAATAGTAGGTAATATGAAATACCTCCTTGAAAAAAAAACATTGACTTGGAAAATAGATCCAGGAGATACAATTTAAAAATTGTTGTACTACCTGAAATCCATGATCAAAAAAAGAACATAGAAATCATCCTTCGAGGAATTCTCAAGGAAATTTGCCCTGGTATTTTAGAACCAGAAGGCAAAATAGAAACTGAAAGAATTCACAAATCACCTCTCAAAAAATATCTCCAAAAGAAAACTCCTAGGAAGGTTATAGCCAGGTTCCAGTGTTCCCAGATCAAGGAGAAACTATTACAAGCTGCCAAGAAGAATCATTTTGAATACTGTGAAAACAGAATCAGGATAGCCCAGGATCTAGCAGATTCTACATTAAGGGATTGAGGGGCCTGGAATATGATACTATGGAGATTGTCAAGGGAGCTAGGATTAAAACCAAGAGTCACCTACCCAGCAAAATTGAGTATAATGTTTCAGGGAAAAATGGTTATTCAATGTGGTAGATGACTTTCAAGCATTCTTGCTGAAAAAAAAATGGAACTGAATAGAAAATTTGACATTCAAATACAAAAAGCATAAAAAGATAAACATGGAAAAGAAATCATAATGAACTTATCAAAGTTGAAGTATTTGCCATCATGGTAAAAAACAATAATTGTAACTTATAAAGCTTTTCTCAGTATGAGGACAGGTGAAGGGAATGGGGTCAATCATCTCATATAGAAGAGGCAAGGGATAACTGTTACAATGGCGAGAAGAACAGGAAGGCAAAAGGGAATGGGGCAATCTTACTCTCATTGAATTTGTTTTAGGGAAGCAATGATATACAATCTAAATTGAGCATCTTGTGCTACAGGAGATTGGGGGGAAGGAGAAGAGAGGGTCGATGATGGAGGGGAGGGCAGGTTGAGGGGGAGGTTTGTTAGAAGCACACACTTCTGTAAAGGGTCAGGAACAAAGTAGAGAATAGAACAAGGGAGATGGGTGTGATAAGAAAGAGAGAAATACAGTCAGTCTTTCACAATATATCCATTGTGGAGATGTTTTGCATAACTACACATGTACAGCCTGTGTTGAATTAATTGTCTTTCCAATAAGGGTGGGTGATGAGGGAGGAAGGGAAAGAATCTAGAATTTAAAGTTACAAAATCTAATGTTTTATATATATATAATTATTAATTACATGCAACTGGGAATTGAGATATACAGGCACTGGGGTTGGGAAACCCATCTTGCCTACCAGAAAGTCAGAGGGGTAATGGTTCAGGACATATGAGAGAATAAATTGGTGAAGGAGGTATAGAGTAGGATCACTCTTTTGGGGTGGTGGATAGGGGAACAAGAGGGAGAAAATTCGTAACTCAAAATCTCATGGAAAGGAATGATGTAAACTAAAAATCAACAAAAGTTAATAATGGGAAAAAAATAAAAAACAGAAAAAATGGTCTATTAGAAAAGGATGAATACTTATAAAACTATAAATTGCCCAGATTAATAGAAATGTAAATAGACTACATAAATAATCCTGTCTTAAAATAAGAATTTGATAGAAAGTAATCTAGCACTACCAAATCTCAAACTGTATCACAAAGTGATCATCAAAACAAGCTAGTACTCCATGTACTATGTAGTTCCATGCAGTACTCTATGGTGGATCAGTGGGATAGATTAGGTACACAATACACCAAAATAAATGACCATATTTATCTCATTTTTGATAAACTCAAAGATATAAACTTCAGGGGAAAAACCTCAGCATCTACAAAAAAATTACTGGGAAAATCGGAAATTAGTTTGGAGGAATCTAGGTGTAGGACATGATCTTAAATGGTACACCAAGTAAAGTCTAAAATGGTTACATAATTTGTACATATTAGGGAAGCATGAAAAATTTTGCCCATCAGGTCTATGATTAAGGAAAGAACTTATGACCAAAAAAAGAGATAAAGTGTAACATGAAAAAATTGATCATTTTGATTATGTTCAATGAAAAATGTTTTTCACAAGCAAAACTACTTAATATTGTCAAGATTAGAGGAAAAAAAGAAGGAGAATTGGAAAAAAAAATCAGGTAATTTTTCTAATAAAGGAATCACTTCTTTTTTTTCAGGTTATAACAATTTGTCTTTTTATTGAGCACCTCAACAAATTATGCCTTAACAGCAAATTTCCGAAGGGGGTACAGGTGTTCCTTCCTCTGCTGTTTTTTGGTCTTCAGGCTTTCTTCATGCTTATTAAGCCTGCAGCACATGGCACGGGTCTTCTTGGGTCAAAGGTCCAGGGGCTTGTATTTTTTGCCCTTATAGAATTTCCTGAGGTTCTCTTTCTGTGTCTGGCTGATGACAGTCAGAACTCAGGCAATAAATTTTCAAACGACTCGGATCTTATATAACTTGGATGCAGCTCCTCCAGTGACCTTGGCCACTCTCAATTGGGAAAGTTCCACCTTTAAATCATCTAATTGTTTGAGTAGCACCTCCTTCTTCTTCCCACGAAGATCGCTGGCCTTGAATTTTGCCATGACCGCAGAGGACACACACAGCCACCGGCACCGAAGTGAAAGAGGGAAGGGGAGGGGTTGACCCTTAGAGGAATCACTTCTTAATAGATAGAGAACAGATTCAGATTTATAAGAATATACATCATTTGGGGTGGCTGTGTGGCATAGTGAATAGAGCACCAGGTCTGGAGTTATGAGGACCTAGGTTCAAATCCAGCCTCAGACATTTAATGCAAGAAAAAAAAACTAGCCATGAGACCTTGGGCAAGTCACTTAACCCCAATTGCCTCCCTTCCCCGCTCTAAAAAGCTATATATATATATATATATATAGACACACACACATACACATGTATATATGTATATATTTGTGTGTATATATGTGTGTATATATATACATACATATATATGCATATATGTGTGTGTGTGTATGGAGAGAGAGACAGAGAGACAGAGACAGACAGAGAGACAGAGAGATCATTCTGCAGTTGATAAATGGGAAAAGGATATGAAGAAATCAAAGATGTAAATTGTTACATGAAAGTGCTTTAAATGATTAAAGAAATGCAAATCAAATCAACTATGATATAACTCATACCTCTTAGATTGGCTAATATGACAGAAAAGGAAAATGATAAATATTGGAGGGAATATGCAAAAACTGTAAACTTAATTCACTGTTAGTGAAGTTGTGAACTGATCCAACCATTTTCGAGAGCAATTTATAACTAGATCCACAAGGTTTCATAACTGTCTATACCATATTTATACAGAAATAGTACTCTTAAGTCTACAACCTGAAGTGCTCAAAGGAAAAAAGACCTATAAGAACAAACATATGTGTGTGTGCATGTGTGTGTATAAATATATATGTATGTGTATGAGTATGTATATTTATGTATATATATATATGTATGACTGTATTCATGTAAGCATATATATTTATATATTTTCAAATTTATTTTTAGTTTTTGACATTCAGTTCCACAAGATTTTGAGTTACAAATTTTCTCCCCATGCCATACCCCAAGATAGCAATCCTACTGAATACCACTTCCCCCAATCTGCTCTCTCCTATATCCACTCCCATGATCCTCCTAACTTTCTAGCAGGGCAGGATAGATATGTATATCCCAGCACCTATATATCTTATTTCCCAGTAGCATGTAATTTTTTTTAACATTTCTTCTTAAAACTTTGATTTCCAAATTCTTTCTCTTCTTCCCTCCCCACCCACCCCCACTGGCAAGATAACTAATTCAATATAGATTGTACAGGTCTAGTTACAGAAAATGTTTCTATAGTAGTTACATTGTGAAAAATAACTACTTTCCCTTCATCCTATCCCCCCCACTTATTCTATTTTCTCTTTTTATCCTGTCCCTTTTCAAAAGTATGTGCTTCTAACCACCCTCTTCCCTCCTCTGCCCTCCTTTCTATCATCCCCCCCTTATCCCCATTCCCTCCTACATTCCTGCAGGGTAAGATAACCAAATGAGTGTGTATGCTAGCCCCTCCATAAGACAAATTAAATGACAGTAAGGTTGATTCCTTTTTGCCTTTCTGTTCTTTCCCCTCCATTGTAACCGTTTTCTATTGCCTCTTTTATGTGGGATACTTTACGCTATTCTCTCCCTCCCTTTTTCCTCTCATTATATTCCCCTCTCATCTCTTAATTTCTTAATTTTATTTTTTTAGATATCAGCCCTTCATATTCAACTGATACTGTGCCTTCTGTGTGTATGTGTGTGTGTATATGTATGCATGCACACATATGTATATATGTATATACACATATATACATATATTTGTACATATATATATACATATATATATTATACAGTATACATACACGTATATTCCCTTTAACTGTTGACATATGGAGAAAAGTCTCATGAGTTAAAATTATCATTTTTTCATATAGAAATGTAAATAGTTCAACTTTAATAAGTTCCTTTTGGTTTCTTTTCCCTGTTTACCTTCTCATGCTTCCCTTGCTTCTTTGATTTGAAAGTCAAATTTCGGTTTATTTCTGTTTTTTTCATCAAGAATACTTGAAAGTCCTCTATTTCATTGAATGACCATATTTTCCCCTGAAGTATTATACTTAGTTTTCCTGGGTAGGTGATTCTGTGCTTTAATCCTAGCTCCTTTGACCTCTGCAATATCATATCACATGCCATTTGATACCTTAGTATAGAAGCTGCTAGATCTTGTGTAATCCCAATTGTGCTTCCACAATACTAAAATTGTTTCTTCCTGGCAGCTTGTAGTATTTTCTCCTTAACCTTGGAAGTCTGGAATTTGGCTATAATATTCTTTTGGGGATCTTTTTTTAAGAGATGGTGAATTCTTTCCATTTCTATTTGCCCTCTGGTTATAGAATATCAGGGAAATTTTCTTTCATGATTTCTTGAAGGATGACTTCTAGGCTCTATTTTTGATCATGGCTTTCAGGTAGTCCAACAATTTTTAAGTTATCTCTCCTGGATCTATGTTCCTGGTCAGTGGTTTTTGCAGTGAGATATTTCACATTTCCTTCTATTTTTTTCTTTCATTTGGATCTTTTTATACTGTCTTGATTTCTCATAAATTTATTAGCTTCAATTTGCTCTGATCTAATTTTGAAGGAATTATTCTCTTCTGTGACTTTTTGAAATTTTTTTTTCAGTCTTGGCAATTTGGCTTTTTAAGGCATTCTTTTCCTCATTGACTTTTTGGGCCTCTTTTGCCATTTGAGTTAGTGTATTTTTAAGGTGTTATTTTCTTCAGTATTTTTTGAGCCTTCTTTAGCAGGCTCTTGACTCACTTTTCATAATTTGTTTGCATCATTCTCATTTCTGTTCCCATTTTTTCCTCCACTTTTTTATTTGATTTTCAAAATCCTTGTTGAGCTCCTCCACAGCATTTAAGCAGATCATATTTTTCTTGGAAGCTTTTGATGCAGGAGTTTGGACTTTGTGGACTTCTTCTGGTACCATGTTTTGATCCTTTTTGTCTCTCAAAGAGGATTCTATGGTCTGATTATGCTTCCTCTGCTTGCTCATTTTGCCAGCCAATTGCTTGACTTTTGAGCTCTTTGCTATGGCAGAACTCTGCTTCCATAGTGGAGAGAGTTGTGTGCAAAATCACAGGTGTTTTCACAAATGTTGTTAGAGGACTGAGGAAGGCTCCCTCTGTTAGCCATTACAAGCTCTGGCACACTGGCCACACACTACAGTACTACTACCCATCACTGCAATCCAGATCCAAGCAGATCAAAGCAATTACCCTCTGAATGGTCACTTGGTCCCACTATGATCTTCAGGCCATGAGCTTCTGAGGCAGCCACATGGCAGCAGATGCAGCCACTGCACTTCAGCCACCCCTTGCCCCAGGGGCAGGGGCCAGACCACACTCTTCTGTCACCCAGTTCCAACAGACATTTCCCACTGACTTTTTTACTTTTTCTTTGGTGTTTATGGTTTAAGTCTGGAAACCACCACAGCTGCCAGTGATTCACTCTCTTGAAATCAGCTCTAGCATGTCTGTATGGCTGGTCAGGAAGGCCTGCATCTGGGTTCATATGAGACTGGGCTCACACAGGACTGGGCTCAGCTCCCAGTCATGTGATAGATCCTTCCTGTCAGCCTGCCAGGCTATCTTCAGCAGGATATTTGTTTCTCTTTGTCACTTTGTGGATTCTGTAGCTCTAATATTTGTTTAGAGTCATATTTTACAGGTATTACAGGTGGCTGGTGAAGGAGTTCAGGCAAGTTCCTGCTTTTACTCCTCCATCTTGGCTTCAGCCCCTACAAAAATATGTATAGTAGTTCTTTTTGTGGTGAAAAATAATTGGAAATTGATGTCCATCGATTTTACATATAATTGATAAGTATTTAATTAAGTAAATAAAAATATTTTGGGGAAAATATTTTACATTGAACTAATTATACCCTATGACTGACTATTCAAATTAATATACAGCTGAACAAAAAGAAGACACAATACTTTTATTTCAAATGTTTTGTATACTCTATTACAGTCTATGATTCATAAGAATTCTTAGTATGAAAGTATAAAAATGTAACTTCCAGATAATATGATGCAATATAATGTCTATATGTCAATAATGTCACAGGATTTTGTTAAATTTATTGTATGCATCCAAACACAAAATTTTTCATTAAAAAATGACAGTTTTATTTGATGCAACATGCTCAAATTTTAGAAGTATTATGTCCTGGTGAAGCATTTAATGGAAAAGATTGTACAAGTAACTCATTGAATAAAATATCAGATGTACCAAAACACTTAGTGTGGTTTTAAGCTTTCAAAGTGTGTATTAATAGTTTAACACTGCATTGAAATGTTTGGGACACTAAAAAAATGTTTTGAACATCTGAACATTAATTTAAAAAAAAAGAACTTTTACATTAAGAACCAAGGCCCAGTCACTATTCCAAATAATGATATAAACATTGTGAAAATAGACACATGACTGTAATACAAAATTTAAATTTCATAAGAAAGGTTGAAATAAAATGTTCTTACCAAGGGGCAGAATATCACAGTCATCTCTTCCTGAACTTTTCTGCTGGGTCCTCAGGTAGGATGATTTTATAATCTCCACGTATACGCTACATAAGTGGTCCAATATACAATCCAGTCCTACCTCATGGTACTGTACAGATGCAAGTGTCTAGATATTTTTTCACCAAAGCCCTAAATTTATCTTTCTATTTCTCTGCCAAGAGCAGGTAGTGTTTTATAGTTTATTTAAAAACCCGACCTCATAAACAAGAATATAACAACATTTTTCTACCTGTGAAATTAACTGGCTGTGTGATCCTTAGTAAGTCACTTACTCTTTGTGCTCTAGGCATCCCTCTAATATTATAAGTTGTAGTAAAGGTTCTGACTTTCCCTGGTAGAGGGATGTTCCTCATCTGAGAATACTTGATATTATTAAGATCACAAGTATCTACTCTATCTGTATGTGTCTTGAAAGAGAAGAGGGAATACGCATACTGAACCCTAGGAATATCTGTATAAATCTCATAGTTTCCTCTGATGAATTTAAAAAAAGAAAGAATGAAAAAACCCTCTAATTTAACTTCAAACACTATGCATTGAACCCTGAAGATACTTATGTTTAATAAATGATTGATTAGCTGAGTTGAATGACTCAATTACACACATATTAAGTAAATGACTTTAATGGAGCACATTGATATATTTCCTTCTTCCTCATATCTTACGTTGAATCACTGGTGAACTCTTGTCCTTTCTGCCTCAACATCATTAGTCCTATCTATGCCCTTTACTTACAATAATCACTACCATAGTTGAGGCACTCATTACTTTTTGCCTGGAATATTACAATGAATAGATGTTTGCTCTCCCTATTCACCCATCACTCTTACTTCTCCTGTTCATGTTTCACAAAACTGATAAATTGATATTCTTAAAACAGTTCTTGGAGGGAGGTGAGGGAGGAGGCGATCTGGAACTCAAAGAATTATGGAACTGAATGTTGCAAGCTAAAAGTAAGTAAATAAATAAAATTTAAAAAAACACAGTTCTTACTGCATTACTTCCCTACTCAAAAATCTTGAATGTCTCCCTACCATTTTTGGGATAAAATATACAATTCTCAGATTGGTGTTTAAAGCCCTCCACAAACTGACTTGTTACCTTTCCAATCTACTATTCCTCTCCTTATACTCTTGGCCCAAGTAAATTGACATTATCTCTTCCCTATAAATGGCATTACACCTCCTGATCTGTTTCTTTGTACATGGGTCTTTGATATCTGTAAAACATTCTCTTCCTATTTCTGTTTGTTCCATTTAATCCTTAGCTTCTTTCAAAGCACACGTAAGATGTTATCTCTTACATAACAGCTTTAATGATCCTTCCAGTTATTATACTTTATTCCTTAAAATTATTTTGTTCTTCTTTATATTTGCAAACATGGTTCATGATGGTTTGCACTGACTATTCTTCCTTACATCTATTTCTCATGTAAATGAAGAAAATTAATTATAGGGGAGGGGAACCAATTACCTACCTAGGATTCCTCAATAAGCCCTTAAAAGACCATTTTCTTCCTAGTTCATTATTTGTCTGATCTTGAGGGTTAAATATTTGATCAGTTTATAATGGATGGACTTTCTGGAATATTCAGATTAACAGGATGTCTCAAGGGATTGTGAGGAGACTTTTCAAAAGTGAAGAGAAAGTCATTATTACAATAAGCTATGCATGGAGAAGGGAGTGAGATGATTTGATATCCTCTTAAGTACATTTTCCTTATATCTCCATTGCCTTTCCCAGCCAAATTCCTAGAAAAAACAAGCTTGTCTTGACTCACACCACTTTCTTTCTTCCTATTCACATCTCAACCTCTTCCAATCAGGCTTCCATCACCACTTTTCAACTGCAATTGGTTTCCAAGGTTACCATTGATCTCTTTATTACTAAAGCCAGTGGCCTTTACTTAGCCCTCATCTTTTTTGACATCTCTGCAGACTTTGACATTGTTGACCACTCTTTCTTTCTGGATAATCTATTCTCCCTGACCTTCCTGGAACTTCTGTATTGTTCTCCTCATAGCTTTATATCTCCTCCTTCTTAATCTTCTTTTTAAGACTAGCATCATCTATGCCTTGTCCACCCCAACCCCAAATAATGGGTATTCCACAAAATTATTTATTGGACTCTTTTATCTTCTCTCTTCATATGTTTTATACTCTTTGATTTCATTATGTCACAAGGATTCACCCATCACTTTTATGCAAGTGATTCTAAATAAAAATATTTCACCCTAATCTCTCTCCAAATATCTAGCCCTAAATTTAACATCCTGTTATACATATTTAAATATTTCATAGACATCTCAAATTCAACATGTATAAAATAAAATATTACATATGTATATATTACATATTATATATTACACAGATTACACTTAACAGAGAAATGTCTTTCCTATAGAAGGGATATAACTTGTAATGGTTTAGCAGTTGTTTATTTGTGAATTGTCACAAATTTCTGTGTAGTCAGATGCAACCATCAACAAAAATACTTTTCAAGTACCTCTTATTTTGAGGTACCTATTATAGTAGGTACTTTCAAAACAAAACAAAAAGAAAGAAAGAAAGAAAGAAAGAAAGAAAGAAAGAAAGAAAGAAAGAAAGAAAG
>JAQQSW010016581.1:0-11641 GCA_028646575.1 Pseudocheirus occidentalis | reverse complement strand
GGGATCAATGTTCTGGGCTGGGGGGTAGGGACAAAAAGGGGAGAAAATCTGTAACTCAAAATCTTGTGGAAATGAATGATGTAACCAAGAAAATAAATTAAAATTTAAAAAAAAAAGAATCATAAATCAATTGGATGCCCATCAATTGTGAAAAGGTTGAACAATATGTGGTACATAAAACTGTGATGGAATGCTGTTGTAATGTAAAAAGTGACAAGCAGGATAATTTTAGGGAAAAAAAAACCTTTGAAGACTTATGTGAAACTGATCCAAAATGAAGGAAGCAAAATCAGGAGAAAATTGTATACAGTAACAGCAATGTGATAAGGATGAATCAACTGTGAAAGAATTATCTATGGTGATCAATACAATGCACTGTTGCAATTCCAAAGGACCCACAATGAAAAGTGCCAGCCACTTCCAGAGGGACAGAGCTAATGAAATATTCATACTTTAAAAAACTTTCTTCATTTTTCGTATTGTATTTTTTGTTTTCCTTTGCAACATGGCAAATATGTTTTGCATGAATTCACAGTTAATCAATAACAAATTGTTTCCCTTTTCTAGGATGAAGAGTTTTGGGAAGGAGGGAGATGGGGAACTCAATTTTAAAAGATTATTACTTTTTTACATGTAATTGTGAAATATTTAAAAATATATTTTTAAATAACTACCATCTAAGCAATATTTCACCCCTCTCCCCAAGTTCTGGTGATACAAAGAAAGACCAAAACACCATTGATTCTCAAGGAGCAAAAATATCTAATGGGGAGACAAAAGGCAAACAACTATGTACTAACAAGATGATAGTTTGTATTGAAAATAATTTCAGTGGGAAAGCACTAGATTAAGGAAGACTGTGAAAGATTTCTTGCAGGAAGTGGTACTTTAGATGAGATCTGAAGGGAAACCAAGAGGAAGAAATGAGGAGATTAAGGTATCCAGGCATGGAGAATAGCTGGTAAAAAGGGAGTGTCTTATGAGAAAGAAATAGCAAGGAGGCCAGTGTTCCTCAATCAGAGTGTACAGAGGGAATGGACTAATAATTAATCTGTCACATTACAGATTGGGGCAGACACATCTGTTTCTTTAGGTACTTGTAGGGAAAGGTCATAAATGCAGTGGGAATTGGGGAGATGATCACATTAATAAAGCACAGAGGGTATGAGGAAAAACAACAGAGAAAGCATAGAGAAAAGAAGCCAAAGGAGTACAGAGGCAGAGTGGATGGGAAAGGAGAGTGAAGGCAGGTAGGTAGTGGGGGGAGAGATGATGGGGACGGGGCGAGGAAGAAAACATCACTCATGCAATCATGGATTTGAGTTGGAAGCACTTGGCAGCATAGACCTAGTGGAGATGGGGGAATATTCAATGGGCAGGAGTTTGGGGATCTTATTTTTATAAGGATTTTAGGAGGAACAGACTAATTATTATCTATGGCACCTTGAGATTAGTTCATTGATATCTAAATGATCTCCAAGTTGTCAGTAAAACCTTTAAAGTTAACATATTCATGTCATTTCAAAGTTTTTGGCCCCATTTGGTATTCAGCTGGTCTTTCTGGAAGTTTTCTGAGATTTATATATCATAGGACCAAAAGGTCCTGACAGAAGAGCCTGGAGGCTTCCCTTGATTTAGCACATTTTTATAACAAGTGATTTTTATTAAATATATAATACAATTTATAAACTAGGCTTCTTTGATCTTTGGGCCAATTTATATGTTACTTCTAGGTTTCTCTCTGTAATCTTAAATTTTAATCTTACCATCTTGTCTTGGTTGCTTATAAACTTACTATTTTAAGTAGAAGGGGGAGGGGTGACTGGGGGACAAGGACAGCATCAAATTTTAATATAGAAAAGGAAGATATAATATATATTATATAATATATATGTATATACGTATATGATATATAATATATGTATATATTATATATATAAAGATATATATCTTTAGATAGATAGATAGATAGATAGATAGATAGATAGATAGAAAGGTAGAAGGGGGCAAGTTCATGAAAGACTTAAAAAGCCAAATAGGTTATTATTATTATTTGATCCTGGAGGTAAAAGGGAGATACTGGAGCTTACTGGGGGGAAATGTGTCACTTATGGTCAAATCTGCATTTTAGGCAGATCAGTTTGACAGATGAGTGGAAGATGACTTGGATTTGGGAGAGACTTGAGGAAGGGAGAACAATTAGAAGACTATAGAAATAGTCTAGGCATGAGGTGATGAGGGGCTGAAACAAGGTGGTAACAGTGTCAGTGGAGAGAAAAGGGTATATTTGAAGTACTTCACTACAGATTGGGTATGGAAGAGGGAGAGAGGGAGAAGGAGAGAGAGACAGAGACAGAGACAGAGAGAGATAGAGACAGAGACAGAGAGAGACAGAGACAGAGAGAAAGGGAGAGAGAGACAGAGGGAGAGACAGAGGCAGAGAGAGACAGAGACAGAGACAGGGATAGAGAGAGACAGAGAGACAGAGAGAGACAGAGGAGACAGAGAGAGAAAGAGAGAGAGAGAGACAGAGAGACAGACAGACAGAGACAGAGACAGACAGAGAGAGACAGAGAGAGACAGAGGCAGAGAGACAGAGAGAAGAGTTGAGGTTGATATCCAGGTTTCAAGCCTATAGGGTCAGGAGGACAAGGATAACTTCAACAACAATAAGGAAGTTAAAAAGAGGAAAATTTGGAGGTGAAGACAATGAATTCAGTTTTAGACTTCTTGAATCTAAAATGTCTACAGGTAGTTACAGTTGGACATCTACAGTTGTAGATTTTCAATAGGCAGTTGAAGATAAGAGACTGAATGTCAAGAGAGAAGTTAGGCATTGATAAATAGATCTGAGAATCATCTGCCTAGACATGTTATTAAAATCATGGGAGCTAATGAGATTTCCAAAAGAAAAAATATAGAGGTAGAAGAGAAAAGGGCCCAAAACAAAGCTTGAGGGATACCCAAGATTAATGGGCATCACTTAGATGAAGATAAGACAAAAGCAGTTGAGGAAGAGTAGCTACAAAGCAGGAGAAGGAAGAAAGAGTAGGGTTGTAGAAACATGAAGAAAAGAATATGAAGGAGCACAGAGTGACCAATGGTGTCAAAAGCTGCATAGCATTCTAGAACGGTGAGGACTGAGAAATAGAAATTGCTACTGTTATGTTTCTTCTCAATATTTTATGGTTTCAAATTTATTTGTAGCTTAAAGTTAATTAAATTTGAATTCAGATAACATTTGCTGAAAATACAATATCATAATGACAACTAATTAATTAAATATTTTGGAATGCACAATTAAGCACTACCATTTTTTCACTTCAAAATTTTTCTTCTTAATGTAACCTGCTTACAAGTTAAATAAGCAAGCATGTTGGTTTTCTATTTGTTATTAGGGAGTTTTGGGGTAGGAGGTAAAAATGAAATATGAAAAGTGACTTATTAAAAATAAGATCTGTCTGCAAACAAAGTGTTTTAAAGAAAGTACTTCATTGAGAAGCAGTGATAATCTGAAATGATATTTTTTCTTTGTTTATTAGGAAGTTCTAATAACTTTCAGTTACCTTTGCTTGCCTGTTTTAAAAAGCTACACATATCCATGTCTTGCTTTAAAAGAAATTTCTATCTGAAGCCTACGTGTAACTTTGCAAACATTCTAGTAACTGTAGCCAATAAAGAAGATAATGAGTTGGATTCTCTAATGCTGATTGGGAAGGTGAAGGAAAAACATCCTGGGGTTTGTAGGAGAGTGAGTGTTTTTCTGCAAATATTGTTTCAGAGAATGTATTTCTATACTTTGCGTAGGCAAAAGAAGAGATATAAACTGATAACATATAATTCAAAACCTAGAAACACTTCAGTAGAGGCAATTTTCCATATTTAGGGGTAAAAAATGCTCACTACCCTGACAACACACCACCACCAATTACCTTCTGTTCCCTGGTACCTCATTAGCTATGCATGCATGCATGTATATGCGTACACATGTATTTATGTGCATACGTGTGTATGCATGCATGTGTATATTGTGTGTATGTATGTGTATGTATGTATGTATACTTTTTCCTCTCACCACCCTCTCTCTTCCTTTCCAGGGCCTTTTGTGGCAACTACTCTCAAAACGTGAAAAAGCAGGAAATTTCAAAAGATACTCTAGTTCAGTGTCTATATAGCAATACCACAACAACCCAATGTTTATTGATTGATGGAATTGATACCAGAGTTCTAGTTATTTATAAGGGCCCAGAAGCTAGGGAGAAATCTACAATTGCTAGACATGATCCATCCCACAGATTCCCCAACAAGGGAAATTAAAAGAAATGGTCAAATAGGTAGGAGGAAATCTAGGAGAAAATAATGTTGGGAAAACCTTGAGAAAAGTAAATTATCAGAGCAGAAGAGGGTGTCAGAAAATGCAGAGAATTTAAGTAGGATAAGAATTGAGAAGCAAAAAGTAATGGAGTTTTTCTTTCCAATATCATATGTTTTCTTAATTTTGTGTTTTACAGACAATTAAATATGAATACATAGAACATTTTCTATGCCACCATATTTTAACTATGAGAGTGAGTACTTTCCTTGCCAAGATTATTTCTGTTCCCAAGTCCAATGCTCTCTCCACCTCCTAGAAGGCATTTGATATTAATTGATTTGAATTAAATCAAATTCCCAGGCTATTTTGAGCAGGAAATGATATGAAGAGAAGGAAACCAAAAGGTGACAGGGTCTAGACATGAATGATTATAAATGACAGTATCATGATAGTAATGCAACATTACTAGAGAGACATCTTTCACTCCCTTGCAGTTCTTCCACTGCTACAGGGCAGAGAAGAGGAACTTTGGCAGTTCTAGAGCTCATCCTTTAGCTCTTGGAGCTATAAGTACAGATCACGTTGCCCGATTCCCCACTCTCTATGACTCTGACTGTTCCTGAGGAAGTGGAGGAGACTTTGGCATTTTGAGAACAATATTGTCTGGTGTTTATAATTAAACAGGCTTGAGAAGCTATGTCAGAGTAAGATTAGTTGGGCTTGTAATTACTGAAAACTGTAATACTATTATGGAACTTCAGTTATAGGCAGCTTTCTAGATAGTTTTCTTGAGAGCTGCATCCAGATGTGCCCAGACTACAGATCATTTTGACTATCTACATGAGCCTGATGTTTTCATTGTGAAATCATGAGGTCTTCCAGTGGGCTAGTATTCCTAGTACTGGGCTTAGGGTAGGAAAGGCAGTGGACAATAGTATTTTTGGGAGATGACAGAGAAAAGTATCCTGAAGATACCCTCAACTCCCCAGGAACAGGGGAATTTGGTCCAGCCTGAGTTAATGTTTTCTGTGTAAATACAAAGGGTGCTTCATTTATTGATGTAGACTTTATTATCACATCCTTAATGGGAAATCTTGGTAATGCCTCTCTTCTAGACTAGGCTCATAGGGACAAGACCAATATTCCTCACAAATGGAGTCCAAATTTAAGAGCACGAGAAGAGGGAAAGTCTGCTTGCAGATGAAGTGTGGAAGTATAAAAGAGCAAGAAAATCTCATTTCACCCCAAGGATGAGTCTTGAGGAAATGATTAATTTGAAAATTTCAAGGAGGTTATAAATATAGCTCATCAATAAGAGAAGAGCAAAGGAAGGAATGGATTGACCATAATTAGTGCTTGGGGAGGGCAATGAAAAGAAAGAACAAAAATTCTGGGATAAACACTGGATCAAGAACCAGTCAATAAATCAGCTAAACTAGGCAGCTATGTGGAACAGTGGACAGAGACCTTAAGAAGACCTGATTTGGGGTGGCTAGGTGCCACAGTAAATAGAGCACCAGCCCTGGAGTCAGGAGGAGCTAAGTTCAAATCCAGCCTCAGACACGTAACATAAAAACTAGCTGTGTGACCTTGAGCAAGTCACTTAACCCCCAAATGCCATTCAAAAAGCAAAAGAAAAATAGAAGAGCTGATTCCATATTCTACCTCAGATACATACTAGCCACGTGCCCTTGGACAGATCATTTAACCTTTGCTTCAGTTTTCTCAATATTCTGTAAAATGAGAATAATGATAATGACTACTTCACAGGAATGTTGTGAGGATCAAGTGAGATGATATTTATAAAGTGCCTAGCTCATTGTCTGGTATACAGTAGGCTATATAAAGAATATTTATTAATAATTATAATAATGACGATTAATACTATGTCAATCATCAAGTATTTGTTAAGTTGTATTCCATATAATAGAGATTAAAAAACTAAATAATTTCCACCGTCAGTGCTTACATTCTATTGGAAAGGGATAACATAGCCATAGAAAATTAGTCACAGAGTATATACAAAGAGATTTTCACAGGTGATACCAGCAACAAAAATATCAGAACAGGTAGGCTTTTAAGGGATTTCTAGGTTATACATGACATGGAGAAGAAAAGAGTGCATTCCAGGCATGAGGGATGATGTAGGGGGATGCTTCGTGGTAAATCTTAAAAGTAGCTTAGAACCAGACTATGAAGGACTTTAAATGACAAACCAAAGAGTTTGTTCTATATCTAAAGGGCAAGAGGGAACCATAAGAATTGATCAGGGGAGTGACGCAGTCAGATCTATTTCTTATAGAAATCAATTTGGCAGTTGTGTGGAGCATGGATTATATGGATTAGGAAGAAGAGTCTTGGATACCGATTATAAAGCTACTGTGATAGTCTAGGAGAAGAATGATGAGGGCCCAGATTAGTGTAGTAGCTATGTAATTGTGGATATATTCTGGAGATTGAATCATTGATTCAATCAATGTGAGGATGAATAAGATGGAAAAGTTAAGAGATTTTAAACCTTTATGACTGGAAAGATGGTGGTGCTGTAAAATAAATGAAGAGTTTTGCCTCAGAGTAGGACAGAGCCAAAATGGTAGAGCAAAGGCCGGCACTTTCCTAAGTTCTCCCAAATTTCCTTCCATAAAACATTAAAATAACACCTCAAAATGAATTCTGAAGTGATAGAACTACCGAAAGCATTGGGTGAAACAATTATCCAGCCCAAGACAATGTAAAGGTAAGCAGAAAAGGTCTGTCTCACTGGGGTGAGAGTGGAGTGCAGTCCAGTCCAGGCTGTACCTAGTAAGCTAGGAGCAGACCTTGGGGGCGGGGAAGGGTGACTGAATTGGTGGCAGTTCACAGATAGTAAAAGGGTCAGACAACCAGTCAGAAAAAATTTAAAAGTGACTCTTTGCTGGCACAGAGAACCGGACTTAATTGCATTGTCCATATCCTAATAAGAATAGGGACCTGGATGGAAAAGGGTGCTTGTGGTCAACCAGAGACCAGAACATAGGCCAGGAGAGTAGTAAAGAGCCCTTAGGCTCTACTTTAACTACTACTTTAACATACATCATATCACCTTGGAAGAAATGGAGACTTACAAACTCCCAAAACTAGCTGTGAAAATAGCAGCATGAACATCCTGAGATAATGACCCCTCCACCCTCGAAGCAGAACCCAATTTTAACATGAAGTTTAAAGTCAAGAATAGACTGCAAAAATAAGCAATCTACAGCAAAAAAAGAGCCTGATCATACAAGGTTACTATGGTGATAGGGAAGATCAAAACACAAAGTCAGAAGACAGAAATGTCAAAAGAGCTACATGCAAGTCACAAAAAGAAATATTAATTGGCCTCAGATTCAAAAAAATCCTGCAAAGACTTAAAAAGAATGTTAAAATTCAAATAACAGAGGTAGAGGAAAAGTTGAGGAAAAAAGAGAGTAACAGAAAAATCATGAAAAAGAGTAAATAACTTATAAGGACGCACAAAACATACTGAAGAAAATACTAACCTTAAAGAACAGAATAGACCAAATGTTAAAAGAGGGATACAATACATTAAAGAAAATAAATCCTTTAAAAGCAAAATTGATCAAATGGAAAAATGATGCACAAAAATCAACTGAAGAAAACAATTCCTCAAGAAGCAGAACTGGCCAAATGGAAAAGAAAGCTCACTGACAAAAAAATAATGCCTTAAAAATTAAACTTGGGCAAATGTAAGCTAATGACTTGATGAGACATCAAGAAACAATAAAACAGAATGAAAGAATAAAAATGTAGAAGAAAATGTGAAATACGAAAAAAAATTGAGCTGGAAAATAGATGGAAGAGTGTTCATTTAAGGATTTTTGAAAGGCATGATCAAAGAAAGATTCAAGATATCATATTTAAAGAAATTATTAAAGAAGACTGCCTTTATATCCTAGAATGAAAGGATAAAATAGAAATTGGATGAACCTACTTATCACCTCCTGAAAGATATTACAAAATGAAAACTCCCAGGGATATTATAGTCAAATTCCAGAACTCCCAGATAAAAAGAAATAAATATTGCAAACAGCCAGAAGGAAACAATTCAATTACTGTGGCACTACAGTCAGAATTACATAAGACTTAGGAGCTTCCATATTAAAGGATTAAAGGGAAGGAGAGAATTTAGAACTAAACTTTTTTAAATGTAAAAATTGGGTTTTAACATAATTGGAAAAAATAAAATATTTTTAAAAAGAAATGAGGACGTTAGAAAGAGGAGAGCACTTTGGAGAAGAAGAGAATATTTTGAACATGGAGATTTTGAAATGATCATAATAAGTCATTTATATGGGAAATAGAATGGATAATGAGGTCAGAGATTAAAGTTGGATAGATCTGGGAGTCTTCTGAACAACATGGATGGTTAAAATTGTGGAAGTGAATAAAGTTACTGAGAATGCAGAGAGAGAAGGGATGAGGGTCCAGGATAGAGCCCTTAGGACCATTTACAATGAGGCTAGAAATAAGTAACAAGATCCAGTAAAGGAGACTGAGAATGCTATTTCCCTTTATGTTGTTATCTGTTGGAATCAAGTTCATCTAGTCAACTTTGATTTTATATTAACTATTCACACATTTAATAGTTAACAACTATGCATCTGCAATGTGATAAACTTTGGCGCATGATTACATAAATATAAACAGGAGTGTGTGATAGTTTCTTCTATGGGAGCTAGGTTCTTTCATAAAATATTTCAGGTTTAAAAATTTATTCTGTTATATTGAAAGGATATCTCTAGGCAAAAATGTTCTTTTGTTTTTCCTCTTTTACCTGTCTCTGTCTCTATCTTTCTCTCTCCTCCTCTCTCTTATCATTTTTATCTTTATTCAGTCCTCTATATTTGTGAGATACCTGTGAAGTAGCATATAGAGAGCTGGCATGGGCAAAACAAACTAAATAAAACAAAACAGCACAACCACAAACAGACCTGAAGTTCAAATCTTGTCTGTAATGTATGCTGGTTGTATAACCCTGAGCAAGTCACTTAACATTTTGATGTCCCCCAGATAATTCTCTAAGACTATAAATTGAAGGGAAGGTACAAATTAGTACTGACTGCTAGAGAGGGCTCCTCAATAAGAACTGCATCTACTACCAAAATCATAGATCTCATCCTACTCTCTGTCTCTGTCTCTGTCTCTGTCTCTCTCTCTCTGTTTCTCTGTCTCTCTGCCTCTCTCTCTGTCTCTGTCTCTCTGTCTCTGTCTCTGCCTCTCTCTCTGTCTCTCTCTGTCTCTCTGTCTCTGTCTCTGTCTCTCTGTCTCTGTCTCTCTGTCTCTCTGCCTCTCTCTGTCTCTCTCTGTCTCTGTCTCTGTCTGTCTCTGTCTCTGTCTCTGTCTCTGTCTCTCTCTCTCTCTCTCTCTCTCTCTCTCTCTCTCTCTCTCTCTCTCTCTTTCTCTCTCAATAATCCAGTAATGTTCTCAATGTCATTTGCTTTGCCTTCTTGATTTTATTACTTATATTTGTGTCTGGCCCGCTATTATCCATCTTTGCCTGTATTTTTCTTTTTTCTTGGATTAGCCAATTTGAAATTTGACCTTACTGAAATTCATCCTGTTCTTGAAGGGATCGGAACAAATCAGAAAATGATAGAGGTAGCAAAGGACCTCAAAAGAATATCTGCTTCAATTCACAATTCTTAAGGTTATTGAATTTTATTCCTATTTCTGTAATTTGTTTGCAACTCTATTCAGTGCATCATGTGACTTGCTCCTCTCTTGGCTTTATGTTACATGTCAAGGCCATTTGTTATTGATTATAACAACCCTTTTTTCATATTGTTTTCTTGTACGTGAGGAAACTACATATACAAAAGATAATATTACTGAGCAAAAGTCAGAAAAAGAAGTAGGACAGTCAGGTCTAATACTTAAATCACTCTGAAGCCAAGGGGTTATATTGCTGCCTCCAAGATAGTAGAGATAAGACAAAGATTCTCATGGGGACCTCATGATCAGTCAGGCTTTGACGATTCATAGTTAAGGGATCGAGTTTGCATGGGATCGATTTGAAATGTTCAGTCATCTTAATTGTCACTCTCTGCACTATTGATTGGATTGAGGATTTGATTAAGCCATTAGGGCAGTAAAAGCCATAAATCATCCTTTTCCCCATTTTTGTGTGTCTTTAATCATATACTGTATACAGAAATAGACAAGGCTATATCCTTTCTCTTTTCCATTTCCGTCCCCCTTAGATCCTTTTTAAAAAAATATTTCTTAACTTTAAAACCTTGGGAACATGAATAAAATAAATATAATTATGTGCATACCATACAATATAAATAATAAATCAACTACTTATGTAATATAAAGATATGATTATATTAAAATGGTCCCTTGACATTTTAAATTATTAGGTTAGATTAAAATGTGGGGAAAACTCTATTGCTATGCAATAGAGTTTGTTTATATTTTGGGATAAATATAGAAATTTTCCATGTTAATTAAGAATTTTTTTCTTAAGTGCTCTGTTTATGTTCCACGTTCTAAAAAGTTTTTCTTTTAATGATGGTATTTCCTGTGAATACTCAGTTAATAGACCTACACAATGTTACTATCAGTACTGATGGGATTGCAACATAGCTGTGTTTCCAGTATTTATGAACATTTAAAAAAAATCTGCTTTTATATCTTTTCTTTTTCTATGCACTTGTTGAAATTTTCAAGTGGTACTCATAATCTTACCAGGACACAACTTCATCTTTTGCCTGTGATGAACTTCTAAAAGATATTTATGAAAATGTTGAATTCCGTTTTCATTGGTAGTACTGATGAGTGGATTTAAGGTTTTCAAATATGAAAATTATCTGTGAAATATAGACATGAGGGGACACATAAGTGGAACACTGTCCTGAAGATCTGAAAAAATGAGAGGATTGTTAGCTCTAATACAACAAATAAAAGATAATAACAAAAACATATTGAGAAGAAAGAACAGTTTGACATCAATATTTGCTTGACAATTAATATTTCTTTTATGAAATTTGTTCTTGATCTTGCTAAAATGTATTCTTACTTTTGTACCACCTGTATTCAATTATGCCTCAGAACACATAAACCCTTTAGAATGTTTACTTGTTATCTCTAACCTTTTTTCTTTTTTTTATTATAATAATTTTTTTAATTTTAATTTATTTTTGGTTACATTATTCATTTCCACAAGGTTTTGAGTTACAGATTTTCTCCCCTTTTTGCCCCTACCCTCCAGCCCAGAATATTGATCCCACTGTAAGACCCCTCCCACAATCTGTTCCCTTTTATGCCCTCCTCCAACACCCCTCT
>JAQQSW010016580.1:0-11641 GCA_028646575.1 Pseudocheirus occidentalis | reverse complement strand
CCACCTCATTGAATGACCATATTTTCCCCTGGAACATTATACTCAGTTTTGCTGGGTAGGTGATTCTCGGTTTTAATCCCGGCTCCCTTGATCTTTGAAATATCATATTCCAGGCCCTTCGATCCCTCAGTATAGAAGCTGCCAGATCCTGGGTTATCCTAATTGTGTTTTCACAGTATTCAAATTGTTTTCTCTTGGCTGCTTGTAATGTTTTCTCCTTTCACTGGGGATTCTCGAATCTGGCAATAACATTTCTAGGAGTTTTCTTTTGGGGATCTTTTTGAAGAGGTGATTAGTGAATTCTTTCAAGTTCTATTTTGCCCTCTGAATCTTAAACATCCAGGCAATTTTCCTTGAGAATTTCTAGAAGGATGCTTTCCAAATTTTTTTTTTGATCATGGGTTTCAGGTAGACCAATAGTTTTCAAATTGTCTCTCCTGGATCTGTTTTCCAGGTCAGTGGTTTTTTCAAAGAGATATTTCACATTGTTTTCTATTTTTTCATTTCTTTGTAACTGTTTAATAGTATCCTGGTTTCTCATAAAGTCATTAGTTTCCACTTGCTCTACTCTAATTCTGAAGTAATTATTCTCTTCAGAATGCTTTTGAGATTCTTTATCCATCTGGCAAATTCAACTTTTAGGGCATTCTTCTCCTCTGTGGCTTTCTGGGCCTCTTTTGCCATTTGAGTTAATCTATTTTTTAAAGTGTTGTTTTCTTCAGTAAGATTGTTGACTCTCTTTTCATGATTTTCTCGCATCATTCTCATTTCTCTTCCCAATTTTTCCTCGACTTCTCTTATTTGTTTTTCAAAGTCCTTTTTCTGTTGATCTATAGCTTGTAGGCAGTCTTTAAGTGTCTTGGAAGCATTTGGTGTGGGAGTTCTGCCTATGTTGTCTTCCTCCTGTTACATGCTTTGATCCTTCTTTGTCCACAAAATAGAACTTTAGAGTTTTATTGCTGTTGTTATTTCGCTTCCTTTTCCTCATGTTGGCCAGGCAATTAGTTGGTTGATTTTTTTAGGTCAGTAGTGCTCTGCTTCCATGGGGGAAAGCTCTGTCCCAAACTGCTGGGCTTTTCACAGCTGCTGGAGCTATTAGGGGGGTGTTGCTGCCCCTACTAGCTTTGGCTTGCTGAAAGCACATCCTAGGACCACCACCCAAGGCCACGCTCTGGATCCAGGCCGCTCACCAGAAGAGCACTTGGCCCCGCTGTGGGGTCCACAGGCCAAGGGCTCTAAAGCAGCCCAGTGGGGGCAGCCACAGGTTACAGTAGTTCCTGCCCTTCCCCTACTGCATCCTTGCCCTGGAGGCAGATACGCTGAACTGCTTTTCCTCCCCCAGATTTAGCTTGAAAGCTTTCAAGCTTTTTGACTTTCACTGACCTTTCTCTAATCATCTAAATCCTTCCTTGCTTGATAAATGTGAAGATTGCTCCAGGTGCTGTAGATCTTCTCTCATGGAGACTCACACCACGGCTCACCTCCTCCTCTCCACCCTGGGGCCAGGCCACGGGTTTGGGCTGGGCTGGCCCTGGCTCTCAGCCTGCCACAATGAGCCCCTTCTGCCAAGCTGTCTTCAGCAAGAGATGTGTTTTCTGTATTTGTGTGAGTTTGGGAGCCCTAAAATTTGTTTAGAGTCATATTTCATGGGTATTTTGGGTGGCTCTGTGGGAGCTACAAGACCTTGCTGTTTCTATAATGCCATCTTAGCTCTGCCTCCTGGAAGTCCCTAGGATCTCTTTCAAGTGGTGACCAGTGATTTTTTTTCCTATTCCTACTTTCCTCCATTTTTCTAACACCTTAGGACAATTTTCTTTAATTATTTCTTTTATTATTGTATCAAAATTCTTTTTTTATCATATATATCAGGTAGTCTGATTATTCTTATGTTTTCTCTTCTTGATCTTTTTTCCAGATGAGGTGTTTTTCTTATAAGATGTTTCACATTGTCTTTTATTTTTTCATTCTTTATATTTTATTTTTTCTTTGCCTCTTATAACTTCAATGGCTTCCCCTTGCCCAATTCTAATTTTCAAGGACTCCTTTTCCGTAAGATCCTGGACCTCCTTTTCCAGTTGGATGACTTTCTTTTCATAATATTTTTTATTTTTCTTGAATTGTTCTTACTTTTTTGTTTAATTTTTACTCATTCTCTCATTTGATTTTTTAAGTCTTTTTGAGTTCTTCTACGAACTTTCTTGGGGCAAGCGATCATCTGATACTTTTTCAGATAGAAGAAACTTTGTTTTGCTTCAGTATCTTCCTCTGAAGATGAACTCCAGTCTTCTTTATTCCCGTCATAACTCTCTATGGTTGAGTTCTTTCACCTTTGCCTGATCATTTTCTTTTTAATTTATAACAGCTTGTTATAGGAGATAGGAGATCTGGCCTCAGTTCCTTCTTGCTGTTGTCCTGGGCCCAACTTCTGTACTTTTTATTCCCTCCAAGCTACAACTAGAGCCCCCCAGCATACAATGCTGGAAATGTTCTTGTTCCCTGAGATCTCTGCAGTGACTATCACCTTCATTTCTCTTCTCTGGCCTGGAACTAGGCCAAGAACTCAGTGAGTTCCCACAGTCAGAATCATCCCCACCCCATCATTTCTGCTGGTATGTCCTTGCCCAGGACTTCATCTCAGCAGCACAGCTGGGTTTTACATCCCTTGTCAACAAAGGCTGCCTCAATCTTCTCTCTCTCAGATGCCAGACACCCTATACTTTCAAGAAGATGAAAATTCATGTCACTGAAGCTACTTCCAAACCCAGCTACTACCATGTCTTGCAGTTTGCTTTTTCAACAGAGCTAACCTGGAGGTATTTATACTTCACTCCAGTCAAAACCTCCATTCTGGGATCTTTCTTCATGTCTTCTCCAGTTGTCCAAGGAGGACCACTGTTCTGCCCCAATACTTGTTTATTTTTGCCACTCTACATTTGCCCTGAAATAATATTTTGTCTTGTTTGTGGAGGATATTTGGAGAGTTTGGAGTTTTCTGACCTACTCTGCCATCTTCCCAGAATCCTCTCTGAATCTGGGTAACACGGATTTCTATAATCAACTGATTGTTTATATTTTTCCCTCTTTGAGCCAATACTGATAAGAATAATGTTCAAGTGATGTTCATTACCCACCCTCCCATATATCCCTCCACTTTAATAAGTTTTTTACATCTCTTCATGTGAAATAATTTACCCCATTCTACCTCTCCCTTCCTTTTGCATCCAGTGTAATCCTCTTTCTTATCCCTTAATTATTTTCATGTCTTCCCTCAAATTCACCTTTTATCTGTACCCTTCATCTATGTATATTCCTTCTAGCTCTACTACCAGTGGCACAAATTTTAAGAATTAGAAGTATAATCTTCCCATGTACAGATATAAACATTTCAGTTCCTTTGAACTCCTTTTATTTTCTTTTTCCTTTTTTATCTTTTTAGGCTTCTTTTGGTTCTTGATATTGGAGATCAAATTTTTTAGTCTCCTTATGATAGCTTGAAATCTTTCTCTTTCATTGAGTGACCATTTTTTCCCTTGAAGTATTATGCTTAATTTCACTTGGTCAGTGATTCTTGATGGTAGTTCTAACTCCTGAACCTCCTGGAATGTAATATCTCATGCCCTCTGATCCTTTAATATTGCAACTGACAACTCCTGTGTAATCCTGATTTTGGCTCCCTGATATGCCAATTGTTTCTTTCTGACCACTTGTAGTATTTTTTTCCTCAACCTGATAGTTCTGAAATTTGACTATAATGTTCCTTGGAGATTTTATTCTTGGATCTCTTTCCTGATGATACTGGTGGATTCCTTCATTGCCTATTTCATCCTCTGGTTCCAGGATATCTGGACAATTTTCCTTGGTAATTTCTTGAAAGATGCTCTCTCCAATTCTTCCTTTTTATTATGGGTTTCAGGTAATCCAATAATTCTGACATCTCTCCTGGATCTATTTTCAAGGCATGTTGTTTTTCCAATTTTATATTTTATATTTTCTGATATTTTTTCACCCTTTTAAATGTGTATGATTGATTATTTATGTCTCATAGAGTCATTACCTCCCAATTCTAACTTTTAAGGAGTTGTTTTCCTCAGTTAGTTTTTTCAGTTCTTTTTCCATTTGGCCAATTTCACTTTTTAAGGAGTTGTTATCTTCAGCGGATTTTTGTGTCTCCTTTTCCATTTGGCCAGTTCTACATATTAAGCAATTGTTTTCTTTTTCCAAACTGTTGACTCATTTTTCATAATTCTCATTTCTTTTCCCAGATTTTATTCTACTTCTCATATGTGATTTTTAAGCTCCTTTTTGAGCTCTTCCAAGAGTTCTTTATAGGCTTGGCTATTTCCCTGATCTTCAGTCACATATCTCCAACTATTCACTTCTCCTCTCCAGGTAAAAAAAATCTCATTTTTACCATAGGCTAAACTTATCACTTCATCCAATATGGCTCACCCTCCTTTCATTATCTATTCTCTGGGATCAGTTTTTTTTTATTCAAGGTTCAACTTCTTTTTAGTAATCTTTTCATTTACATTGTTGTAGTCATTGTGTATGCTCTTCTTTCTACTATTTTCTACTTCTTTCTACTTCTTTCAATATTTCTGCTTGACCAGGATCAAAACAGTTATTTCATCTTTGACTTCTTCATCATTTGACCTTTTCAAATCAAATCAGTCTTCAGACCCTGCTACTTCTTTGTTCACCAAGTCCTCTTTCCTTCTCTTTTTTCACCATTTCCTCTGCTACCACCTAATTTCAACCCTTTGTAATCTCCTTCATTCTCTGAAAGAGAAGCCATCGAGTCATCCTAGGGTCTCTCTGCTCTTCCTAGCCCAATCCATGCAGCACACCAAATATAGATCAATCTTTCTAAAATAATACCTTGATTATGTTACTCTCCTCCTCAAAAATCTTTCATGGCTGCCTACTTCTAGATTTCTATTGAGTTCATAGATCTCAAGAACCTACCCTCAATCTTTTTTTCTTACCTGACCTCCTACCCTCTCTGCTCCTGAAAAAAAAAAACAAAACTGCTTTACTTAGTAGCTTCCATATTTTACACATTCCCATCTCTGTGCTTCTGTTCACTTATTTTCACTTGATCTTAACTGTAATACTTTGTTTGCTCCTTTCTACACATCAAAAGCTTATGCTTCCTGTAAGGTGAAATGCAAAATGCCAGTTTCCTATGCATACTGAGCCTTATAAAACCTCTCCTTCTGAATTCTCATCATCTTCATTATCTGTATTATTCATTAGCATTTATAGAGAGGCTGCCTTAGTTATTGTGTGAAGTTGATTCTAACTTTCTTGGAAATAAGAACTGTGTCTCATAATTCTTTGTAACTTGCAGTGATACAAAAAGGTCATACACATAGAAGGTGTTAAATATCTATTAATTGATTGCTTTGACGGCTGTTGGTGTTTTGGGAGAAGATGCGTTAGTCATTCTATTGCCTTGTGTTTCAGTCAGAAACCATCTCCATAATTCATATCTTCCCTTTCTTGAAATTCTTTGATAGATATACCAGTGGCGTATTAAATAGGGTGGGTTGGTTGACTGCTGGACCTTTTCTTTATCATAAAGGAATCAAGATGATGTTTTGCCATTGCCATCTGACCTTTATAGGCTTGGTGGAGGACACAGATTTTGAAGAGAAAAATTAAGTCTATTTCAAGTGTGTGAAACAGAATGAAAGAAAATGTGTAGTCTATCATAGAGTTATAGAAATATGGACCTTGTTCTTTCTTTGTTTTTTTTTGTTTGTTTGTTTTTTGGAAGGCAGTTGGGGTTAAGTGACTTGCCCAAGGTCACACGGCTAGTTTTTGTGTTAAGTGTCTGAGGCCGGATTTGAACTCAGGTACTCCTGACTCCAGGGCCGGTGCTCTACTCACTGCGCCACCTAGCCACCCCAACCTTGTTCTTTCTTATATGATACTACAAAGGCAGTGAGTTTTGAGCAATTCCTTCATCTTGGTTTAGGTTAAAAATGATATTCAGTTTTAAGATTGTGGAAAAGCCCTGTGAAGTTGTAGAGTCCCAGTTATAGTATGTACTGAATTTTGATTGTATCCCATCTTTTTGTGATTTGTACAGATTGTGCATTTTTCTCTGAGTTCTATCTCAGCTCTTTTGTACTCTTAATAAGCTTGCTTCCAGTAGCAACCATATCAAAATTATATTAGATCTGTGAGCAGGTGCTGTTACATAAAACTGATTTTCCTGAGGGTGGAAAGCATACTTAGCACAACAAAATGTAGTTGGTTATGGTCTTCACTGGACATATTTGATGATCATGTAGAGACTTTACACCACAGTTCATGTTTTTCAAATGGAGGGGCATATGAGATTGCCTGAAAAGGATGTGAAATGCGATGTAGGCTATTTTATCACCAGAATCAAACAATGAATCAGGCTTGGACATATGAACAGACAGGGAAGTACATGCTAAGATAAAAGGGGGCATCAATTTCTCTGACTTATTTAGTAATATTAGCATGTAAATTGTTTCTTTCCCCATTTCTATTCTGAACATTAAAATCATCCTCAAACACTAGCTTGTCAAAAGCAACCTTCAACAACTCTATTTTGTAATTAAGTTTGCCTTTGTGCCAGTGCCAGCATGTCCCAGAACAAACTATTCCTGACCTGGACATGAGCATTTCAATGGCAAGCCAAGTTCTTGATGACTTCAGTGCATCCAGCTATGTGCTAAGGGTGGAACCTGAAAATTCACAAGAAAATTAAAATGAAAATAAATAAAATCGATCAAGTTTCCAGACAGGAATTCCAAGATACACACACACACACACACACACACATGCACACATACACACACACATGCACACACGCACATACCACTCCCCTACCTTTGTGGGAGGCACTTGCTCTATTGAAATCCTATTTTTATACCAGTGTTTGTTCTCAATAACTCCCCTTTCCCAGTAGAACCATCCATTGCAAGAAATAACTACAAGTTAGTGAAAAAATAAACACACTGGCAATGTGGGAAAAAAATGCCTGACGATTCTACAAATGTTCTTGACCACCTCTTTATCTATAGGCGGGAGATATGATTCACTATCAGTTCAACTCTAGAGTCATAACCATAGTATTCATAGTTCTGAAAGTCTTTCAGTGTAGTTTTCTTTTATGTTATTGTGGTTTTGTGTAAATCATCTTCCTGGTTCTGCTTCTTTCTGTCTGTGACAGTTCATAATTTCTTTTCTTAAAATTTCTGAATTCTTAATATGCTTTGTTATAAATTGGCCCAACAAGATTGCATTTATCAGAAAGACGTGGATTCAAATCCTACCTCATACAATTGTTAGCTGTGTAACTCTGGGAAAGTCATTTTTCTTTTCTGTGCCTTGGTTTCCTCAACTCTAAAATAAGGGAATTATCCTTAATGGCCTTGAAGGTACTTTTCAGCTCTGACTCAAGGACACTAGGATTATATATAATGATTTGTTCAATCATTCCCCAAGCAATGGGTATCTGCATTCCTTCCAAATTGTCTATGAAAACCTATGCCTTCAATGTTAAATTCCTTTTGAAATTTGCATCTTACTACCTGTGTGACTTTGGGCATTTCCTATAGTCTCTCTGAGCCTCAGGTCCTTATCGGTCAAAAGAGGAGATTTGACTAGATGACCTCTAACATCCCTTCAAACTCAAAATCTTTGAGTTTATGATCTTTATCCCCCAAGACAGATAAGTCTTCATCAAAGACTTGCAGAGATAAGTTGCACAGATGTCATTTGTGTCCACTTGAAAGACTGAGAAGTATGCCACATGCTACTAAGGCTTCAGCCATCCATGAACCCTTGAACCACTATATTTTGAACTTCAGGAAAACACTGAAACCTGTTAACTGATAGCATGTCTGTTTAATAAGTGCCTATTTGTGACACTCAGAATTTCAGGTTTGAGGATCCCGTCATCTTGCCTAGGTTGAAAATAGGATATTTAACTCTAAGACCAGGGGAAAGCCCTGAGCAATCTCAAAGAAATTATATTCCAGAGTTCAAGTGTAGTAACACAACATAATGTTTTGATTTCCTTGATTGCCTTTCTATGTTAAATTTGAGGGAAAAATTAGAATGGAACAATGTTTCTCTGTTTTTCTATTATCTTGCTCCTAGTAGGTAATCTGTCTAAATCTCAAAATCTTTTTTAAGCTTTTTGGAAGGGAGAAGACAGGGTAATTGGGGTTAAGTGATTTGCCCAAGGTCACTTGGCTAATAAGTGTTAAGTGTCTGAGGCCAAATTTGAACTTGGATCCTCCTGACTCCAGGGCCAATGGACTGTACCGCCTAGGCATCCCCTAATTCTCCAAATCTTAAGATACAATCTGCATTTTTTCCAAAGGGCTGAACTTCTTCAGAAAGTAATTTAGTCTTGGGTGGAACTGAGGCTGTTGTGTAATGAGAAGAGTATCAAATTATTAGTTAAAAGAACCCTGGGTTCAAATTTAAGCCCCAATACTTGCTAAATGTGGACCTCTTGCAATCTTGCTGAACCTCAGTGTACTCATCTATAAAGTGGTAAAAAAAATAATGTCTACACTACCTACTTCATAAAGACATATATATACTAAGAATTTGGTAAGCTTTTAGTGCCATAGAAATGTGACTTACTGTTATTGAGTATTAATAAATGATCAGTAGGGATTTAACATCCTCAGCCCAGGACAGTGAGAACCATGTTTGGCTATTCTCTCATCTTACATTTTCTTGTCAAATGGCAAATAAAATATCACAAAGGAAAAAAAAAGAAAATTGTATTATTTTCAGAAGGGTTATTTGGATTAGAGTGTGAAAATTTGTGTCTGTGTGCCTGTAAGGGATTTGAGAATCCTAATGAATTATCTTTTGTGGTTATGGTTTAAAATAGATTATTGACTAGCAAGAGGACACATGGTATAATGGATAGAGATTAAAAATATTTGAGTTTGAGGTCCATCTCTGATGCCTACTGGCTGTTTGACCATAGGCAAATAACTTTTCAGTCTTATGGCAGTTCTTTAAGACTGTGAGTTGAAGAACAAATATTGATTTCCATTCATAGAGGGAGTTTCCTCCATGACAGTTCCCTGTACCTATAAATCAAAGATTTGGTTTGGGGTGGGGGAGAAGTGCGTAGCAATAAAATTTTTGGATTTTGAAGAATAAGTGTTCAGTTTTAAGGTTATTATCTTGCATTTTGCTTTCTGTTGTATCAAAGATCCATCTTTATTCATTACTTCAATTGTACTCAAAATGACCTTTTGAAACAGGTAAAATAAGTATCATCCACATTTTGCAAATAAAAAAAATAAAATATTCAAAGAGTCTTATGTGACCTATATAAGGTCACATATTTAAGCCATGGCCAAAGCCAGGAGTTTCTTACTTAGGTCTCCTATCTGGCTTATTTGGTAATATTAGTTCATCTCTTCATGCCTGTGGTTTTCACTGACCAACTTTACCCTCTTGTCTTTCTCTGTATATAATTGTGGTGTTTGGTTCTATTATGCAGTGCCTTCAAGATACATTCAAGGATTACTATACCAGCCTCACCAGTATCTGCCACTGGATTGTTTCTTTATCAATTTTCTTTCTATTGGTTCAAAGGCAATCTAAGGAGTTTTCTGTGGGCTATCTTAGAACTACTAAAATCTCAGAAAATCCATTTAATTGGCTCAGCCCTCACTTCCTGGTAAAGTCAATTATCTATCTTCTCCCATGCCCTTTCTCTATCACAAACTACATATTTAGACAAAATATGTTAGACAAAATCACTGTTACTGGTCATGTCGTTTTCTAATTGCGTTAAGTAAGAAGAAACCACAGAAAAACATTTTAGCAATGGACCAAAGGCTAGATTGGAGCCCACAGAAAAAATGACACCTTTCTTCCTTCTTTCATCCCACTCCCAGAATTGCTAAATATATCAATTGAGATTTAAGCTGTGAGTGAAAGTTGCTACTCACTGTGCTTTGGAAAAATAAGTGGAAAAAAAATTGATTGGACATCACTCCTACAAACTGTCACAACTCATAGTTAAACCTTATTTTAGCTCTAGCCCACTCCTACCATGTGTCCATTATCTCTCTTGTCACTCACTGATCTATGTGTTTATATATTTGCATCTCCTGCTTACCTCTCTGCCTACCTGTTTTGCCAGTCATGACTACTAGCACCTCCAAAGGAACTGAGCTCTTAGTTTAGCCCAAGGATTATCCTTTTAGCTTCTATAGAGGATGTCTATAGATTTATGAAAGACAAGTCTTTGCCATTTTAGGGAAGTAATGCCATATCTTTGTGATGTCAGGTCCTCTTTAGCCTTCTCGATCTTAGTAACCCAAGGTCACATTTCACCCAAGGGTGAAAACAGCAAGAATTCCCCTACCATAGCACAAGTAAAGAAGAGCTGAGAATGTGTCTCTGAGTCTCCTCTCTCATCATAGCTTGCCTTTTTTCCTGTCCCTTGCATAGTTCCATGTATTTCATGCTGAATGCTGGCATTCCACGGAGCCAGTGCTCTGCCTAAAGAAAGAACAGGGAAATGACTATCATGTGGAGATTTACAAGCCAGGCATCATCCTGTCCTCTCTATCATATTTAGGTTATGATGCCTCTTATCTTCATTACATCTATTTTAAGCTTAAAGTGGTTGGATGTGAATATGCTGTTTTATATGTAAACTCCAAAAATATAAAAAGGGAAGCCACCTGCCCTCATTTTGTGCCATGGTGCTGTTGCCTCTGCAGCTCAAAATAACATTGGCGCTCCTTTCTGGCACATAACACTGTGAGCTCCCATCTAATTTGCTGTCCACTCTTACTCTGGAATGTGTTTCAGTATTTTACTGCTTTCCAAGTATTTCCCTCTCATTGAGTATCTGTGTCTCATTTACCCTCCAAGGTATTTGTTTTCCATTTTCAAGGTTAACATCCATCCATTTACCTCTTTTTCTTCCTCTCTCTAAGGACTCTTTATTTATCTATCTTGGACACATTGTCAAAACTTGTCATTTGTTATATGTAGAAATTGAATAGGCCCTAGAAAGATCATTAGCAAGGCTATGAAATGTAATGAGACGCAACTCAAGTCCTGTAGCCACGCACATCATGATCGCCACAATCTACCCGCACAGGTAATTATATAAGGGAATAATTTGGCCTGATAAGTCTTTTTTTCTAGCAGCTAATTTTTTAAATTTTATTTTTTATTGACTTGTTTGTTTACTTTTAGTTTACAAGATTCAGTTCCAGAATCACTTGAGTTCAGATTTTCTCCCCTTCCTTCTCCTCCCACCCCCCCACCATGTTGGCATACAATCATGTATAGGATTTGCAAACACTTTCACATTGTACAATAGTCTGGTTGTATAGAAGCATTGTAACCAATGGAATGAACAATGGGAAAAAAGAAACAAAACCAGACATAGGAAAGAACAATAGCATGTATTGCTTCAGTCTCCATTTAAACTCTGATCTTTCTAGATCTTTCTATGAATATAGATATCTCCTTCCATCCTGAGACTTGTAGAGTTGTCTTTTAGCTGTGCATTGCTAAGAAGAGTCCAGTTTATTAAGGTTGGTCGTCACACATATGATGTATCTGTGACTGTGTACAAATTTTTCCTGGTTCTGCTCTT
>JAQQSW010016579.1:0-11642 GCA_028646575.1 Pseudocheirus occidentalis | reverse complement strand
TATTATTATTATTATTATTATTATTATTATTATTATTATTATTATTATTATTATTATTAACTGCATGCAACTGAGAATTAAGATATACAGGTACTGGGGTAGGGAGATTCATTTTGCCCTACCAGAAAGTCAAAGGAGTGATGGGGGAGGACATAGGAGAGAGCAGATTGGGGGAGGGGGTATACAGTGGGATCACTGTTTTGGGGTAGTGGGTAGGGGAAAGATGGGAAGAAATTTTGTAACTCAAAATCTCATGGAAATGAGTGATGTAAACAAGAAAATAAATAAGTTAATTTTTAAAAATAAGATAAAGGTCACCTTGCTAAAAAAAAAATGGAGTGAGTAAATGTTCTTTCTGCTGCTCCCCATTGATCAACTACTGAATTATTTTGGTGTTTAAGGTTTACAAGGCACTTTCACCACAAAAATTTTGTGAAGTAGTGGAAACATGTAGGGCTACATGAGGAAAAAAATCAGATAGACTAAGTGTTCTGCCCATAGCCAGACAGGGTGCATCTGGTTACTAGAGCCCAGGTATTTGCACTCTAAAGCTACCACTAAATATCACTAGCTTCAATGTAGCTTTTGATAGATTTTTATAGCAATTACCTGCTTCAGTATCATCACCAGCTCTGCTTCGCTGAAACCATCATCCGAGGAAACACCCCTTGTGGAGATGCTACCTAACAACTGCCCCTGTAGCCCCTATTTCTCAGACAGCCATAGCTCCTGAAGGAGAGGTTTTGTTAAATGGTTTAGTGTTAGAAAGGGATAGGGGTCCTTCAAGAGAAATGACACTTTAAAAAATAAATGTGTCATCTTCTGCTTTGCCAATGCAACCTAAGGATTACTGGACTTTTCCATCTAACAGCTAGAACCTCTTTGTGTTTTCTCCCTCATTAGAACATTAAAATGTTCCTCGGGAGCAGAGATTGTCTTGCTTTTCGAGCATATTGCTTTGCACAGAGAAATTTTTGGTGTTGTTTGGTCACGTCCAACTCTTCATGACCCCATGTGGAGTTTTCCTGGCAAAGATACTGTAATACTTTATCATTTCCTTCTCCAGTTCATTTTACAGATGAGGAAGCTATGGCAAACAGGGTTAAGTGACTTGCCCAAGGTCACACAGCTAAACATCTGAGGACACTCCTAGCTCCGGGTCTGGTGCCATCTAGCTGCTCAGCACATAGTAATGCTAAAGGTTTTTTCATTCATTCATACACTCAATGTAAATGAGTATTTGGGGTTCCTAAGACAGAATACCATGTTACCACATGCTAGTCATGCTAATTAGCAAGTAGACATCCATAGGCCAGATAAGTAAGATGAACAGCTATCATGACAGTAAACCTGTAGTTAAAGTTTTCTGAGACATCAGCCTATCATCAACTTCTCTGGCATTTTAAGTGCCAGTCAGTCACTCCATACCCATTTACTAACACTTTGTGCCAGACACTGTGCTAAGTACTACAGGTACAAAAAAAGGCAAAGGACAGTCCCTGCCCTTAAGGAGTTTATAATCTAATGGGAGAAACAACCATAAACAGATATGTACAAGCAAGTTATTGACAGCATAAATAGGATGTAATTAAAAGGGGAAGGCACTAGAACTAAGAGTTTCCCATGGAAAATGGAATTTTAGTTGGGACTTCAAGGAAGCCAGTAGGCAGAGATGAGAAGGAGGAGTATTCCAGCCATCGGAGACCACCAGAGAAAATGCCCAGCGCCAAGAGGTGGGGTGCTGTATAATATCTGGGATTTATACAGTGTTGGCTATGTGCCAGGAACTGCAATAAACACTTCGCCCCACAACCACCCAGAAAGGTCAGCACTATTATTAGCCCCATTATACAGATGAGGAAATTGAGGCTAATAGGTATAGGGGATATTCGGTGAAGGGGTTTGGAAAGAAAGTATTATGTGTGAAGAACAGTAAATAGGCCAGTGTTACTGACTGTAATGTGTGTGTGTGTGTATACATATATAGGAGAATAAGGTAAAAGAAGAATTTTATTGTTAAGTTACATTTAATTGTTTATGCTGTATAAATATTTTAGAATCTTTTGGACATTTTAACTCTAAGCCAGAGTTGTACTAAACCAAACAACACCAATTGTTGACTTTTAACAGTGTTATATTTACATGGTCTTATTTAAATGTCACAAAAATTCAGAGGGAGGTAGTACAAGTCTTGAGACAAAGATGATGGAAGAGCGAAAGCGTTCCATGAAGTCAGGAGATCTCTGGTATTAATGATCACTCTAACAACTAACTACTAATTCTGTTTTCATGCAGAAACCATGGAGATTTCATTGAGGCTCATTTTATTTATCTCTAAAATGGGGATAATACATACATGTAAATACTACATATGGGCAGGTAAGTGGTTTGATTGATAGAGAGCTGGACCTCGAGTCAGAAAATCTTATCTTCATGAGTTCAAATCCAGCCTCAGATACTTACTAGCTGTGTGACCTTAGGCAAGTCACTTAACCCTGTTGGCCCCAGTTTCCTCATCTTCAAAATGAGCTGGAGAAGGAATAGCAAACTATTTTAGTATCTTTGCCAAGAAAACCCCAAATGGTGTCACAAAGAGTCAGACAGAACTGAAAATGACACAATGACCACAAATATCTACATATATGTATATGCACATATACTGAGATATAGGTATAGATAAGAAAGACAAAGATATATAGCTAAGTCATAGACTTCAGCTCCAAATGACTTTCATTTTGAAAGGAGGGAAGGAGACAGCCAAGGTCTTCATGAAACAGACATTCAAAGACTCTTCGTATCTATTACAAAGTTAGGGAAAATCTCTCTGTGGGGCCCCCATTGGCAGGTCTATGGTTCTGTCCATGAATATATGCTAAGCAGCATGTATTCTCATTTGTTATGTTACTGCCACATCCCATAATTTGAGAATTATGGGGTCCTGGAAAGCCACCTGGGCTCCTGAAGTTGCTGTTCATCTGTCTAAGTCTTTAAAAAGACTCCAGAAATAAAGAAAGCATCTTGAAGATTGAAGAGTTTGAGAGAGTTACCATTTCAAGGAACTTCTGATCTACAAAATTAACAGTTATTTGCTTTCAGCTCAGAAACAAATGTGTACAAAATTAAAATCAGATAGTCTTACTGGGAATCACGGGATAAGACACGATTGTAGGTTTCTAAGCATCAGCCTCATGACCAGTCAGACAATTATCCAAATTCTGGAGGCTCCTCATGCCAAATAATCATACAAATGAGCATTGGCTTATGCTTCTTAACAACCCTTTCAGCCTTGCAAGGTGCAATATTTCATAGTTATTTTATCTCATCTTGTTTTTTTACATATTAACAACTCCACTGCCCTTGTGTTGTTGACTGTCTTAGCAAATGAGACTTTGCATGTTTTCCACCTTTGTAGTCAGGGCTTGCAGGGAGACTGAACAGTGTCTACCACATCCAACCCCCATCTGAAGACCAATTGTGCTAGGGATCCTGAAATAGTCCATTCTACTTGAGAACACTTCTAATTGTAAGGAAGGTTTTCTTTCTTATACCAACCTGATAGCTGCCTTTTTATGACTCCCAATTTCTTTTAAATTTTGCCTCCTGGAGCTGAGCAGAGCAAGGCTGTTCCCCATTCTGTTCTATATGACATCCCTTCAACTACATCAAAACATTTACTATGTCTTACTTGGCATATCTTCTTAGGAACAGGTATTCTCTTAAGTGCTGTCATTTAAAAGGTGTCAGACAAAACCATTCCCCCAAAAATCTCTTCCACTAGTCTGTCCACATCAAATTAATTTCTTTGATTCTAGAAGGCTTTTCAAATCTGAACACCTTGTCTATTTGTATGAAAATAGCCTTGGGAGTTACTAAAAATGTTTATCCACTAGCATGTTAAAAATTTTCCAGAATAAAGGAAAATCTAAAGGAAAATATATCAAAAGGAACATCTAGAACACCTTAAAGGGAAAGAGAAATCCAAGGGGAACTTGGCAAACACCAAAGATGAATTTGACCTACTGGACCAAAAAATATGAATAGTTTTCATTCCAGAGAGTCTAAATGGCACAAAGGGGCCAGGTACCTCTTAGAAATCTTAAAACACTATGTTATTAATACTATTTATTAAATATAATAAAATAATTAGAAATATTATGTAAAGCCTACTATTGTTGCTAGATTTTTCTCCCCTTGCCTTGGCGGTGGGAGAGGGGAAGATGAGTAAGAGTAAAATAAGGTTAAGAAAAGAGACTGTAAACTTTTGAGATCAGGGAATGTTTCATCCTTTGTATTTATGTCTCTAGGACCTAGCTCAGGCCTGGTATAGAGCAGGCACTTAATAAATTGTTGATTGACTGAGGCAAAAAGAAGAAGGAAGCCAGGATAAGGGAAGAAAGGAGAAGCGAGAGATTGGAAAGTACAGCCAGAAAGAGGAAAAGATGGAGGACTGGCAAATGGAAGGAATAATCGAAGCTAATGAAAAGGAGGGAAAGAGGGTGAGAAAAGAAAAAAAGGTGAGGGAGGAAGAAGAGGAAGAGGGAAAGTGTGAGAGGAGAAGAAGGAAAGGAGAAAAAGAGGAAGCAAGAAGAAAAGAAAGAGTAGGGAAAGACTTCTTTCCTCCCTAGAGAGGAGGTGTTAACAGAGAGGGGCAGGTGGGAAAGAAAGTGATAATGGAGAAAAGTGGTGAGAGAGAGAGAGCAGCAGTGATTGTAGGAGGAAGTAGTTAACATGGTCCCGGGGAGGAGGCTGTGATAACAAGCCCTGCTGAGACCACCACCAGACAGCTGTTTGGAGCTCTTTGGCAGTCTTGGAAGCCTCCTGTAGTCCCCAAGAGAGTTAGAGCCCCATAGTGAGTCATGCCAGCTTATAAAAATGGGTTACATCCTATTCTCTTCCACTAGTGAAATCAGAGAGAAATGCTAGAAGTGATTTATGAAATCTATTTGCACTCCCGAATTTTCATTTTGGGGCATCTGAAATTGATTAGGAGAAAAAAAATATATTCTGGAACACCAAAGAAAAGCATTTGTATTTTTGCTGATCAGTTTTCAGGCCACGTAAAACCTATTTGCATGTTTAATATGTCATTCCTATTGAATTATCCCCCCCAATCTGTTATTTCAGCTTGATACTTCACACATCTGAGTTAGCTTTCATCTCCAAAATCTCATGGCTATGGTCATTACATTTACAGATGCTACAGTGGGCACGATCCACTGTTTGGGCACCAGAATTAACACAGAGTAAGTAGCTGATAAAAGCAATGCATTCTTGCTGTGTCGAGGTTTTGGCATCAACTTGGTGAAAAACCATTTTTAATGCGTGTCATCAGTAAGTACCAGATGTTCCATAAAAAGATATTTGAATTCCTTCCTAGGACATTGTTAAATGCCCAATGCCAGGCTTTAGTGGAAAGTGGACAGAGATTGTTCATGAGGATGAATTCTGAAATGTCCAACACACAGCTTGCATGTTTCTGAACTAGCCAAAAAACTAAAAGAATATTCTCTTGATGTTTAGGTTACAGATACATGTCATATGTGCATGTATGTATGTCTAGTTATGTGTGTGCATACACACCCACACAAAGGTGTTTTCATGAATCCTGAAGAAATCTTCAATATTTTTTCAAAGAAATAGATGTTCAAAAACTAATATTTAAATCACTGGTTGTAAAACCATATTCCCTCCATGGAACCCTTTAAAGATTTTTTTAATATATTTGAACTTGGTTCAGATATGAGATGCTAAGACACTTAACTAACCTTGTGGCATTAGGCAAGTTGCCTAGACTCTCTGTGCCTCAGTTTCCTCATCTGTTAAATGATTATGTTGGCCTCAACCTTTAAAGATAACTCCAGCTTTAAACCTCTAAACCTCTGATCCTCTGTTCAATCAATGCTCAAGTTCATTCCGTAGAACACATTTTAATTTAACCTTTCTGTAAGTCACTTAGCAGCCCTAATAGTTCCTGTTGATTCCCTGTGCTTTATACATATATTTGCATGCAAATTAACTTTAAATAATAAATGCATAATAGAGTAGAACAGCAACATGGACAAATAGATACATACAAGTGGTCATAAAATACAAAATATTCAGAGACAGAGACAGACCCAGTAGTTAGAGCATACCCAACTAATAGTCCTAAATTTCTAAGTGCAAGTCACGCTATTTACTCTCCCTCCTCAAAGAAGCTCCAGTGCTTCTCTACTGCTTGCAGAATAAAATATAAATTCCTCTGTTTGGCATTGAAAGCCCTTCACAGTATGTCTCCAGTCTAGTTTTCTGGGCATACTATTCCCTTTCACATACTCTAAGGTCCAGTCCAGTTGACCTCCCTGTTATGTCCTGTGACCATTATTCCATCTCCTTTTCTCTGCCTTTTCATACACTGTCTAACATATCTGGAATGTGCTAAATCTGTCTCATGTCAAAGTTAGAGTTGTGGGTTTCCCTCAAGATTCAGATCAATCGTCACTGTTGTCCGACATTTTTTCAGCCACGTCTGACTCTTTGTGACCCCATTTGGGGTTTTCTTGGCAAAGATACTGGAATGGTTTATCATTTCCTTCTCGAACTCATTTTACAGATAAGGAAACTGAGGAAAACAAGGTTAACTAATTTGTCCAGGACCATACAGCTATGAAGTGTCTGAGGCCAGATTGAAAATCAGGAAGATGAGTCTTCCAGACTCCAGACCCGGAGCTCTATCCACTGAGCCACCTACCTGTCTACCAGCTCCTAAACAAAGCCTTTCCTGATCCCTTCTAGATACCAGTTTTGCCAAACCCTTGTCAAAAATTACATTCTATGTTTTGTATTTATTAGAGTACCTGTTTTCCCCCATAGTAATCTGTCCCCTTGAAGATGGAGAATATTTCTTTTTTGTCTTTATATCCCAGTCATTGACATATGGTAGGTAAGTGCTTAATAAACTCTTTCCTATAAATTGCTTTCAAATGAGGATTAAAAGTCATGCTGTATTTTTCCTGTTACTTGCATTATTTATTGCTCACACATAGGATGGATCACATTCTTCCTGTATATATTTCATTTCCTTGACTATATTGTCAGATCCCTGAGGGCAGGAACTGAGCCTGGTTATTAGTGTTTTTATCTAATGACAGAAATCACTAGGCTTTTTGGTTTTCTCTAGACTTTCCAGATAATGCTGTTTTCATAGAATGAAGGAGCACAAGAGGTCAATATTAAAATATTTCTCATCTCCTTTTCCAGTTTGAGGGGGAAACCCCACAAAATCTGGTGTCTTTGCCTGGAAGCAAGGGTAGAATAAGACCCAGTATCTAAAATGAATTTCTGGCCAAAATAAGTGACAACTGAACTCAGAGATTCCAGGGAAAATAGTAGAAGAGAAGGTAGATATCAAAGGGTGTGGAGAAGAGTTTAAATAGCTCTAAAAAGAATTTTAAAAGACTATCACTTTTAGTCTAGCCTCTGTTAATTTCTTATGTAGCTTGGCTAGTGGGAATAGCTTCTTATGTTTCATTGTTAAGTGAACTTTTTTTTAATAAACAAAACCCTCCCTTTGTTCTCTCCCACCTCTCCATTGCAAAAGAAAACAAAAACCATACTGACGAACACATATGGTCAAAGAGAATAAATTCCCATATTAGCCACATCTAAAATATCAAGATCTAGGGGCAACTAAGTGGATAGAATCCCAGGCCTGGAGTCAGAAATACTCATCTTCATGAGTTCAATTCTGGCCTCAGACACACACTAGCTGTGTGACCCTGGGAAAATCACTTTCACATATTTGCCTCAGTTTCCTCATCTGTAAAATTATCTGGAGATGGAAATGGCAAAGTACTCCAGTATCCTTGACTAGAAAACCCCAAATGGGGTCTATCCTCCAGTTGAACTTATCAGAACAACAACAGTAAATGTTAAAATTTTAAGTCCGAGATCACTTTCCCCAGGGACCAAGGTGGCATATAGGAATGTGCTTCATATGTAGGAGAGAAATCATGGTGATGTCTGTGCTTGTTATTCCTGCTTCATAAATATCTTTCCTTGCTTTTTGGAGGGGGGAAGGCAGGGCAATTGGGGCTAAGTGACTTGCCCAAGATCACACGGCTAGTAAGTGTTAAGTGTCTGAGGCTGGATTCGAACTCAGGTCTTCCTGACTCCAGGCCCAGTGCTCTATTCACTGCATCACCTAGCTACCCCATAAATATCCTTTTAAAAAATGAATAAAAAAGGGGGAGACTAGGTGGCGCAGTGAATAGAGCACCGGCCCTGAAGTCAGGAGGACATGAGTTCAAATCCGGCCTCAGACACTTAACACAAAAACTAGCCATGTGACCTTGGGCAAGTCACTTAACCCCAACTGCCCTCCAAAAAAAAAAAGCAAAATAAAATAAAATAAAAAATTAATAAAAAAGATCCTTGAGGGTTTTTTCCATGTCATCTGTGTATTATTGATTCATAAAATAGTACCTTGTTGTCTTGTTCACAGGCAAGTCAAGCATTTTATCAATTCTAGGTCTTTGTTCACAACTTGTATGTGGTATGCTCCCACATCTCTCCCCTTTTTCACTGAATCTGACTGTGTGTATATATAAACGTGTGTATATGTGTATAAATGTGGCTATGACTATCTCACTATCTAATCTAAATAATGTTACAGATGAATGAGATAAGAATGATATGTGGAAAATAGAGATAGATAAGATAAATGCTTGTGTGAAAGAGAGAGAAATGGGAATAGGGAGAGAAGGAGGGGCAATGAGAAAGAATGAGAGACAGACAGACAGACAGAGACAGACAGACAGAGACAGAGACAGATAAAGAGACTGAGAGACAGAGATACACAGAGACTTGCTCAGGATCGCAAACTAGCAGAAGTTGAAATCAAGATGGAATGCTGCTTTCCTTACTCCAGGTTCAGTGTTCTTCTCATCCAACTTCACTTCCTCAATCCCCAGTGTTCCACCCTCTGAGTTTATCATAGCAAGCCATCTTTTGACCCTGACAACAAGCAACTGAAGGCAAAGGATTCTGAAAAAAAAACAAACCCTCCTCCAGTCAGCCTGAGATTTGTTGTTAGTAATTATACTGTCATTCAATGTTATAGAAATTCTGCTGAATCTAAATATACTGAGTAATATACTACCCACTTGGGATCAAATATCTATCTTGGTATCAATTCCTGCAGGATCATGTTCCATATATGGACATTATTAAGTGGACTGGCACAGTATGTGTGTCCTAAGTGCATCACAGAAGCTGTCATTCAAAAGTTAAATACTCTTATGCAGAATGGCCATTACCTAAAAATCTTTCCCAGCTTTTATTTTGTGTTTCAGAAGTATTTTAGGAATGAAAAAATAATCTCTACATATGTTTGTTTCCTTTGTTCTAAGAGGCTAATTTCAGTCATTAAATATAATTGGTACAATGGAACTGGATTACATTGACCACAACAAGAACACCAACAACAAAACTGTCACAAATCCTTTGAATAAAACTTTTCTTTTTTTAGTTCCTTCACAAAACTCCCTCTTTTACCTACCCATATCCTAGTGATGTACCACTGGTTATCCCTCCACATATAACTTTTCCTGAATTGGGCTAAGTGAAGATCACTAAATGTTTGAGTCATTGATAATCATGACCTAGACCCAAGCTCAATGGGCATGTGGGTGACCACAAAATAACTTGGAGTTAAAGACAACTATGCTAAAGTAGCCCATAGACCTTCTGACTCCAAATCTATTTGCCTTATAGAGCTAAGTATGGGGGACACAATGGTTTTTAAATATCCAGCAAAACAATTCAAGAGAAAGGAATCCAAATAAGATATCACTGCATAAACAACCGAACTACAAAATATGATAATGAACTTGACTTAGCTAATACAATAGTTTCCCAAATATCATAACTTTTTCATATTGCATCTCATTTTATTTATTATTAACAAGGTTTCTTCATTAAGATTCTTTACTAGAGTAAGAATTATCCTTGTAAAATCCCACCAAGGGTGAAATCTGCTACAGCCTATAAAGGATAGGCAATTCAGTCAATAAAGGATAGCAGTCTGCAAATGATATCAGTTCAGTAAATCTACAATAAAAATGGTTTATTTCATTAATTCTTTACAGGAAATACCTCTCTATTTTATAAGATATGCCCATGTTAGGAAAGCAATTTGTTTATATTCAAGTTTCAGAGTTCATTTATTTTAACTATCTTTGTTACATCCTTTTGTAGTGCTACTCATATTAAGAGCAACTATTTCTGAAGTACTTTTTTGTTTCATTTTTACCAAGGTATATAATATAAATAGGGAAAAACAAAGAAGCTAAATTGTGCTGAAAAGAACCCCGAACAACAAACTAATACCTGTATTAAACTTATATGTATCAAAAGTCTTCAATTCTAAATGCATAAAGGAAAAATTAGCTGAACGATAGGAACACATACCTCCCTACCTCATATTTCTCATGAATTCACTTTTTTCTTGCTAAAAATCCTAATTTCCTTTTGCCGTTCTTCCTAGAATGTGTTGTCTCTCTTACAGACAAACTTTCTTTTCATAGACAAGTACTGTGATACCAGATTGGACTCAAGAGACCTTGGGTTCAAATCCCACTAGATAAAACAAGCTGTGTGACCATGAGTAATTTGCATAAACTTTATGAGACAGAGTTTTCTCATATATAAATGGAGGACAATGTCACCTTCAATATATGCCTCACAAGATTGTGAAATTCAAATGAATTTTTGGAGAATAGAGATTTCAGTGTCCCTTTCTCAGTTTTGGACAAGTCCAAAGGAAAGCTAAACAAAAAAGGGAAAATAAAGAATTGAACAAATTGCTGGAGAAACAAGAGCTAACAAATGTATAGCAACATGTTAATGGAAATGCTAAAGAATACATATATCTTTCATCATCCCATGGAACTTTTACAAAAATAAGCTCAAGTAGGAAAATTCTTCTTTCTCCTGGTTTATCAGTCATGGGGAAAATTGGAGTGCCTGACCATTGAGAATATAGTTTGAAACATCAAGAGTAAATACAAGACAGCCCATACCAGTTTAAGAATTATTCTAATGGTAAAGCAGCTCTTTCTATTAAGTCAAAGTCAGTTTTCTTTTAAATTCACTCAGTTATTAAACCTACTATGTGCAAATCACTATGCTAGGTGTCAGGAGAAGGAGGAAGATTAATCAGCCCCACCTCCTGCTCCCAGTGTGATCTTAGAGAGTTACTTTATCTATGAAAGGAAGGGTTTATACCCAATAATTTCTAAAAGCCATTCTAACCCCAAATTAATGATGATAGGATATGTTTCTTACATGCCTCCTATCTCTCTTGAATTCATTTTTTTTCTTGCTAAAAATCCTATTTTTTCCCTGCTGTTCCTCCTAGAATATGTTATCTCTTTTATAGATGAACTCTCTTTTCATAGCTAAGTAGTGTGGTACTGTAATGTTAATGAAATCAGAAGATCTTCCATGCCCCTTTCTATTGGCACCTACTGAAGGCACTTGGCACCTCAAAGGCTTAGCTCCTTACTTCCAGTTAACTCCTTAGGAGTAATCACAGCTGGAGTTGAGAGGAGAGTGGATTGGAAACACCTGGGGCAATCTCCTCATTTATAAAGCCAGAGGAA
>JAQQSW010016578.1:0-11642 GCA_028646575.1 Pseudocheirus occidentalis | reverse complement strand
ATCTGGTTTTAACTTGTGAAGCTATCAGGGAAGGAGCTACAATGCAAAATAAATTAGTCAATCAGTCAACAAAAATTTAGTAAGAATAAAAGCAGATTGTTCATCTGTATACACATTGCATAATTGCTCAAGTTGAACTTTCTTTTTTGCATTTTTGGAGGGGGGAAGGCAGGGCAATTGAGGTTAAGTGACTTGCCCAAGATCACAGAACTGGTGAGTATTAAGTGACTGAGGCCGGATTTGAATTCAGATCCTCCTGACTCCAAGGCTGGTGCTCTATTCACTGTGCCACCTAGCTTCCCCTGAGCATTTCTTTTTGTCTGAGAAGATAGAAACTTTGCATTTATTTCCTCTGCCTATTAGATTTCTAATACTGAGACAAAAGATACAGAATTTCAGACTTATGAGTGACCTCAGGAAGAATCTAGATCAGGCAGCATTTGTATGGCAACTTCAGGTTTGCCAAGTGCATTACACTTGTCATCTTGTTTTATCCTTAGGATGATCCTGGCAAGTGGGTGCTCTAATTATCCTTATTTTACAGATGAGTTGCCTAAGGCAGATAGAGTAAGTGACTTCCCCAGGGTCACACAACTATTAAGTGTTGAAGGTTGGATTTGAACTCAGATCTTCCTAACTCTAGGGTGGGCATTCTGTCCACTATGCTACCTAGCTATGACAGAGTATGGTTATCTATCCTCTGCTTGAAGACCTCTGACTTGGAGGATGGGAGGAAGCTCTTATTTCTTCAGGCATCCCCTCCCACTTTGGAATGACCATAATTATTAATGAGTTTTTCCTGATCAAGTTTAAATTAGGTTCTCTGCAACATCTATCCATTGCTCCTAGAGCTGCGCACTAGAGTGTCATTCCCTCACTTCCCAACCCGTCCTCTCTTCTCCAGGATAAGGATTTTCAAAATCCACCTATTCTCAATAAATACATGCACACACACACACACACACACACACACACACACGCACAGAGACAGAGAGAAATAGACAGAGACAGAGACAGAGAGAAAAACACAGAGAGACAGAGAAGAGAGAGACAGAGACAGAGAGACAGATTAAGTCCATAGTTGGATAGTTCGTTGGTTGGGTGTTGTCCTTCCAAAGAGGATCAGAATGACATCAATATGTCAGGGTCAAGGTACACTGTGTTCAACTGTGACTGACCAGGAGCTTGGAAGGCTCTACCACAAGTTGGGCACAAATAGTCCACATGAACATTTGGAGAGGAGATGTCTCTAAATTTGCACATCAAGTCCATAGAGAGCTTAACAGAATGAGGACTAACCTTCCTCCTCCAGGTCTGTTTCTGACATCAGTTTTGAACATGGGGTTAAAACCTCTTTAACCTTGCTTCAGGGTCAACTTGCTCTCCAAGGGTAATCACATTTTAAAATCCTTTTTTAATTACTCTGGACAGAGGCAATCAGCCACTTTTCAATGTTCTCATGATGACTTTTGAATTCTGGTGATTAATTGTATATCTTTAACCACCCTGAGTCTCTGCTGATGGGATGATAGAGAACCTGAAACTTTTAATAGAGAGAGGGGAAAAAGAAAAGACAAAAAACCCTACTCTAACTGACTGGTTCAATTGTATTCCCAGAGAACTGAGAAAGCAGAAGTCAGTGTTTTACTATAATGGTTATTAAGGAGACCAATGTTATATGTTGGAGCATATATAAATGCTATGTAAAAGTGGATTGACTATCAAATAAACTGACTTTATGGGGGAGAGAAGCTGGCAGAGATGGGGATTTTGAAACATTTATAGTTCAATAGTGTGGACTGCTGACAAGTGGAGAAGGTCACTGGCAGCTTTTAGACTTCACCTAACTTCCTTGAAAGCTGCTCCATTAAAAAGCACTATTTCTTTTATTTATTTTAAGTTTTAGTGATTCCTTGAGCATTTCCTTGTAATAAAAAGGGCCAACATGGGGAAAAAGTAAAACAAAACCAGATATATGACAGTGAATGCAGTATTCCACACCCATAGTTACCCACTTCTCCAAGGAAAGCAGAAGACAGCTTTCCTTATCTTTTCTCTGGGACCAAGACTGATCATGATAATTGCACACTGTACTTTTTATCATTCTTTTCATTTACATTGTGGCAGTCACTGTGCCCATTGTCTCTGGTTCTGATTACTTTTCTCTACATCAAGTCATGTAAGTCCTGTCATGTTTCTCTTAATTCCTATGAAAAATACCATCACACTTACGTAGGACAATTTGTTTAGTCATTCCCCAGTTGATGGACACCCACATTGTTTTAATCTCACTCTTATCAGAAAAAAGTACTGCTATAAATGATTGCTGATAGGTAGAACACTGATCTTGGAATCAAGAAAACTGAGTTCAAATCAAGCCTCAGACTCTTACTATCTGTGTGACCCTGGACAAGTTCACTTAACCCTATTTGTCTCAGTTTCTATGTCTGTAAAGTGAGCTGGAGAAAGAAATGACAAACCACTCTGCCAAGATAACCCCAAGTGTGGTCACAAAGGGTTGAACATGACTGAACAACAACATGATTTTTTTATATAGACTGGAAAATTCTCCTTATCCTTGCTTTACTTGGCACATTTGACCAAGATTGAGAACTTTGGGTCAAAAGACATGAATTTTTTTTTTTTTAGTGTTTTTCATGTAATTCCATTGTACTTTTTCAGAAGGACCATATTGACTCATAGCTCCACCAAGAGTGTCTGAGTGTTTGTGCTTTCTCCTTTGGCTTGCCACATTTTCCATTTCCCCCTTTTGCCATCTAGAAATTTTTTAGGCAGAAGATGAAACCTCAGAATTGTTTTAAATGCATTTCATTTGTTATTAGTGACTAGTACAATTTTTTAAAAATAGTACTAATAATGTACAATATTTTTAAGACCTTCTTGCTCATATCTTTGGACAACTTATGTATTGGAGAACAAATCTTCATCTTATATTGTTCTGTCCATTCACTATATTTCTTGGATATCATACCTTTAATTGGAGATATTTGATAGAAAGATTCCCCTGTCCCAACACGTGATAGACAGTTTCTTGTATTGTCGTTGCTGGTAGTCTGGGTTCATGCAAAACTGTTTCAATTTAATGTAATTCAATCTTCCTGTCTCCTCCCTTTTCTCCACCATTATTTTCTTACTGTCTTTGCCCTGTGTTTGGATAGGAATTTTCGTCATGTCACCTTTAAGAGCTAGTATAGTTTCAAGAGAACTGGTCTACAAACATCGAGTAACTTTTGTGCGCTAGGCACTGTGCTCAGCTCTAGAGATACAAAGAAAAGTAAAGGACAGTTCCTGTCCTCAAGGAGCTCACAGTCTAATGGGGGAGATAACATGCAGACTATTTGCACGTAAGATAAACAAGAGATAATTAACAGAGTGAAGGCAGTATCATTAAAGGGTAGCTCAGTACAGAAAACATGTGTTCAACTGTGAGTCAGGAGATGTGGGTTCTGATTCTTCCTGAGAATTTTATCACCTGTGTGATACTGGGCAGATAATTAACTTGATGTTGGGTTGTTATTGAGTTTCATCTGACTCTTTGAAGCCTCTTTTGGGGTTTTCTTGCCAAAGATACTATACTGGTTTTCCATTTCCTTCTCCAGCTCATGTTATAGTTGAGGAAACTGTTGCAAACAGGGTTAAATGACTTGCCAAGGGTCTTACAGCCAGTAAGTGTCTGAGGCCAGATTTGAACTCAGCAAGATGAGTCTTCCTGACTCCAGGCCTGGAATTTTTATCTATTGCACCACCTAATTGGTCCTTGTTAATGAACTACTCTGAGTCTATTTTTTCAACTGTGAAATGGAAATTATAATCAATGTACACATAGGGGTCATATATACTACTTATATAGTATATATGTATATACATGCATATACACACATGTGTGTATATATACACATATACATAAACATACATACATATGTGTGTGTGTGTCAATCTTACTTTGTAGTATGTGTGTATTGTTAACCTGAAAGTTTGGTTAAACTGGGTAGATGATATACAGTTATATAATTTATTCTCGTAAAGCTATCAAACACAAGTTCTGACTGCCTGAACCAAAGAATGAGAAAGCTTAAATACATTTTAACACCATCCCAATTCAGGGTGACTGTGTCACTCAAATTTATGATCTCCATATGTTTACTATCCATACATGTGAAAGAAGTTTCTTAGTTGTAAATACAGATTGACAAGACAGTAGACAAAGGAGGGTCAGTTTGGAATTTATGATCTCAGGATGTCTGTTTTCCCCCATATGGAGTATGCCCCAGGATAAGAGAAATCCCACTATTCAGCCTTATCTGGTCTCTGGAGTTGCTGACATAGGAAAAGGCATTTTTAAAGAAAGCAAAGCAGTCTGCTTCATTAGTTCAGACTTTGGTCAAAAAATGATATTTAATACTTATCAATATATGTGTATATATAGAAGGTATAGTACAAAATGCCACGTGTATATATATCTATACACACATATATGCATACATGCATACAATGCTATAAATTTTGTATATGCATACATAATGCATGTATACACACAGCATATATGTATATATGTATCCATGTGTGGTATATTCATTTATGTTTTTATATGTGTATATATGTATGAGTGTATATATGTATGTATGTATGTATACACACATATACATACATATTGCTTGCCTCATGGGATTATTGTGAAAAAAAGCTTTTACTAACCTTAAAGTATATATATATATGAGTTGTTATTAGGAATCCCATGTATTCCATGCTCTCTGAAATTCACCTACGTTTCTTGATTCAATGTAGGGATAATAAATTGTTTGAACTCCCATCTAGTATCTGCTCTACTAAGAGATAAGGCAGGGGCCATACATCAAGCATAAAATATTAATTGGGATAAAAAGGCAAAGTAATTAGCAAGAAAAACAATCAAGCAGTGGAATCATTCTCTGAAATGCCCTCCCTCCCATAGAAACCCACACAGACATATATTTTAACCAAGGAGTCCCCTTTTCCCCAGTCACTGATAAGGAAGAGCTTAGGGATATTAACAAATTCCTAGAAAACACACAAAATAAGGGAAAATGTAGGGATCATCTCTGTTTGTGGCTGGAAGACTTTGGTGTGGGTGTTCATGAGTTTATCTCCATCTTTAGGGAGTCAGTTAGACCTCAATCATTGTCAGTTCCACTTTCTACAAGTCCATTCATGGTTCAATAATTCACTTGTCTATGCTCCCCTGCCCTGCGTCTGCTCAGAAATTTGCCATTGTGTGTCACCCTGTTTTTGTGACTACCATCACCTGAATCACAGACCCTCGGTTGTTAGTGGCCTCAATTCTTTGTAGCTGCCATTTTTTTCCTTTTTTATAGCTGTCATCCTCTTAAATTCCACCCTGATTCTTTGGGAAGGTATCACTGCTCTTTTAAAGCAAAAATTTCTAGACAAAGATGCCTTGGGAAATTTTCAGGCCTGTTGTTAACTTTACAACCTTATTCAGCTGGAGCACAAAAAACCCCTTCTCAGGTAGCTGTAAACATTGTAGACTTGCCCTACTTAATAGGATGTTCTTAGCCCTTACTTCCTTCTAGCTGAATTAAGGCAACTGAATTCTCTTCATTTTCCTCTATCCTTGGGGATGTAGACAGTTTTTCCACTGAGTGTGTTTAAGATTGGAAATAAACAATTTCTCACCTTTCCATTTGCCTTTCAATCATGTTTCCTGGACTAAGAATGCAAATTGTCTTGGAGTTTCAATAAGTCTCAGGAAGGAGCAAAAAAGTAGATTCAAAAAGTATAAAGTGGACCACTTTTGGTGCTTTTGCCTTTAAGGAAAAGTCCATGTCCTGAAAATTATTATTTCATGAAAGGGTGGTAGTTTTGTAAGAAAAAATAATCTTCTCTTCTGAAGAGCCAGGCTATGCACAATTAGAATCACCTTTAAGAAAATTATATTTATTCACTCCGATTTACATGCGTATAAGCTCAGAATTAGATTGTCTAAGATTTAGAGGAGCTCTTTAGAGAAGAGGTCATTTAGCCCAATTTCTCCTGGTAAACATTCTTGCTAAGAAAGAGGTTACCCTTCTTTTCCCCAACTGGTCATGTCAAGGAATATTTATCAAGTACCAGCTACTGGCCAGGCACTGTTTTCAGGTCCAGAGAGGCTGCTCTAGCTATTAACCCATTGCGACCTGGAATGTTATGATTTTTCCAGGCTTTGTTTCAGTGTACTTGCAAAGATGACTCCCCATCATCCTTATAGATGTGCATGTGTGTGCACATACACATTTTACACACATACACATAATTACACAATTTTATTTGAGAAAGAAAGACATTTAATGGATTGGATAGACAATAGGGTATTTTTAGCTTGGTAACAACCCCACTGATATAACAAAAATGAATAACTTGATGAATTAAATATTTGTTAAGTACTTTTTTATGTTAGTCACAATGCTAAACATTGGGAATACAAATGCAAAATAAAGTAAGTCCTTACATTCAGGGAACTTATTTTACAATAGAGGAATGGCATCAGATAGACAGCAGTGGTAACCAAAGAAGGAAGTTTGGGTCTGGGGAGACACACAAATACTGAGTAGAGTCATAGAACAGTCCCTTTCCTGGAACAGTCATGTCCTTTCCAGAAGTAGTATGATTGATTTGATTGTAGTGACCAGAGCAAGAAGTGAAAAAGGAGGAGTTGGGGGGAAGGGAGTGGAGGAATTGCAAAATAATATGCCAAATGGTATATTATCATTTGGTCTTGAAGGATGACTTGGCTGTATTTAAAGCATGGTCTGGTCTCTAGGGCTGCTTGGATATGTTGGGTTACATAAGTTTCTGTTTACTAAATCATCCATCAAGCTAGGTTAGCTTAAGGATGGAAGAAAATGAGGAAGGAGGAAAGAAAAGGGAAAGAGAAGGAGAAGAGGGAGGAGAAGGAAAAGAAGGAGAAGGAAAAGGAGAAGAAGAAGAAAAAGAAGGAGAAGGAGAAAGAAAAGAAGGAGAAAGAAAAAAAGAAGTAGAAGAAGACGAAGGAGAAAGAAAAGGAGGAGGAGGAGGAGGAAAAGGAAAGAGGCAGAAGGAGAAGGAAAAGAAGAAGAAGAAGAGGAAGAAGGAGGTAGAAAGAAGGAGAAAAGAGAAGAAAGACAAGGAGGAGAAGGAGGAGGAGGAGGAGAAAAAGAACAAAAAGTAGTTGTAGTCAGAAGTAGTTGTGGTCAGAGCAGAGTCCAGGAAGAGTGGGTATACTATTGTATTCCCTAATGGGAAACAGGCAAAGGAGGCTATTTGTGCTGTTAGCACTGGGAGAAAAATATAGAAGATACACTTATTGCTGACTACTTTTATAATCATTGAGATAAGTTCCAAAAAGTGCTTTGCATCTAATAAGCACTTTAATAAATGCCTTGCAATTAATTAATATCAGTGGTTATTATCATTATTATTACAAATCCCTGACATCTGCATTGTACTGAAAACTTCTTAAGCAGCTAGGTGGTGCAGTGGATGGAGCATTAGGCTTGGAATCAGGAAAACTCCTCTTCTTGACTTCAAATCTGGCTTCAGGCAGTTACCAGCTGTATGATCCTGGACAAGTCACTTCACAATGCCTCAGTCTCCTCATCTGTAAAATGACCTAGAGAAGAAAGTAGAAAACCACTCCAGGATCTCTGCCAAGAAAACCCCAAAAGGGGTCACAGAGAGTCAGACATAACTGAAATGATCCAAAGAATAAACTTTGCCAAATGTTTTATCTATTCTCCCATATAGCTCCTCCCCAATTTTGTCTTGATAGTCTTCCTGTGAGGGCAGGTGTGATAGGTTTTGCCAACCCCAGTTTGTGCAGGAGACTCCAAGGACTGAAGTGTCAAGGGTTAAATCCTCTAACTTCATGGAGCCTCTGATTTCTCACCTGTAAAAAGGTCATGAGCTGGTGACTTCAGAGATGGAAACAGCCTTAGAGGTTCTCTTATCCAGGTCCCCCATTTTGCAGCTAAAGTACTGAGGCCGAGACAATTTCTACCCTTAGTCCAGTCACAAAGTAATTTCAGGAGTGGAGTCCTATTCCAAGTCATGCCTGACTCTCAGCCCAGTGCTCTGGGTTTAGTGGTAGTAAGGAGGAAGGACAGGAAGTAATAAGTAGTTGGACCAATAGGTAAAGGATTTATTAAGTACTTACTATGGACCAGACATATAGGGAAAATGAAATTTTAATCCAGGTGCTTTGGACAAAACTAGGAACTTTAACAAAAAGCATCATGAGTCAAAGGACCTGGGTTCAAATCCTACCTCTGACAGATACTAAAGGTGTGGCATTGAGCAAGACAGTTAAATTAGGCTCAGATTCAGTCTAGCTGAGATCCAGTCTACCCTCTTGTCAATACAAGCATCACAGATGTGTTGAGTCTACTCAGTAGGGGCAGATTGATGGCACAGTGAATAGAGCGCCAGCCTTGGAGTCAAGAGGATCTGAATTCAAATCCGGCCTCAGACACTGACACACTTACTAGCTGTAACCCCAATTTCCCTGCCCTCCTCTCTCCCCTCCAAAAAGCAAATGAAAAGAAACCAAAAAAAATGTCTACCCAGTATGATGAACATTTTAATGAACTTTGTTTTATTTTGACTGAAAAAAAAGACAAATTCCCTGGGACTCTTTTTCCTCATCTGTAAAATAAAAACTTTGGATTAATTATCATAATAATAGCTAACATTTATGTAGTGCTTTATGAAGAGTATCTCATTTGATCATCACTGCAACCCCAGGAGGGAGGTGTTATTATCTTCCTATTTTATAGATGAGGAAACTGAGGCAAATAGTCATTACGTGATTTGCCCAGAGTCACACAGCTAGGAAATATCTGAGACTGGATTTGAACTCAGTTCTTCTTGACTCAGGTCCTGAGCTCTATCCATTGAAGTACATTTAAGCATCGAATCTTTGTGATCTCAACACCTGCCTTGAAGAATTTGATGAATTACGGATCATAGCTCTATAACTGGAAGGGACCTCAAAGCCATATGGTGGGGCATAGGAACAAGTATTTATTTGTTGTTTGTCACTTTTCAGTCATGTCTGACTTTGCGACCCCATTTATGATTTTCTTGGCAAAGATACTGGAGCGTTTACCATTTCCTTCTCCAGCTCATTTTACAGGTGAGGAAACTGAGGCAAACAGGGGTAAGTGACTTGCCCAGGGTCATGCAGTTAGTTTCTGAGGGTAGATTTGAACTCAGGTCTTCCTGATTCAAGATCCCATGCTCTAACCACTGTAAAACCTAGCTGCCCCTCATATATCTATTAAGCATCTCTTCTGTTCCAGGAACCATGCTCAGCACTTTGCAAACATTGTCTTGTTAGACTGAAACCCCTTATTTCATAAATGAGGACACTGAAGTGCAGAGAGGTTAGCCAAGGTCACAGAAATAGTATCAGTGGCAAGATTGGAACCAAGATCCTCTGACTCCCAAGCCTGTGCTCTTTCCACCATAACTAAGTTGTATGAAAGAACAGATCAGATGATGTAAACTTTAAATGACTAGAACAATGACCACTTTTCTTATTATTTGTCCAGGAAAAAAGATTAGAAAGAAGATGCCAGAAAACTCCACAAATTCCACTTCAGAGTCATGCTCTACTTTCTGCTCCATTTTCAAAGCAAGGAACTTTCAGCCCAGTTTTTGGGTTAATGAACTTCTAGGAAGCATGATCCCTTGGTGGCAGAATGGATATAATCCCCACCTTGAAACAGCATCAGACAGTTGGGCTCTCTTTCTGAGAGTGTCTGCTGAGACGAGACCATATTAAAGAGCTGTGCAGTGATGTTTAGACGGAGCTTTGATTTGACATGCTGCTATATTAATGTCACAGACTCTCCTCCATTCTGTCCCTTCACGAGTGAGTTTGGGGCTCACCATCCTGACACAGAGATTGGATTCTCTGGATTTCTGCAGCTGTAGAAAGATCAGCTAACAGTTTCATTTTGAATTGTAGAAATCTGAATGGAAATTCCCTCCTGCAGTGATATGATGGGAGATAGATTGCCTTGTAATATTACTTTTATTGATTCACTTTTCTATTTTAATAAAACTGGAAAGCAAATAATAACACTAACCTTGGGTGGCTCGAAATGAGGGAGGGGATAGGTGGTATTGATATATTGTATTTATACAGAGAAGGGAGGAAAAGTGCTTATTAATATGGCCTCAGCCTTCTCTACTGGCATTCCTATTACTCACAATGATTGCTGTTTAGAGAAAGGAAGGGCCTAGTCAAATATTATTTCACTGCCAGCATTTCCCCTTGGGTTTTGCCAATATCACCAAAATGATCATATCAAAGGATCAGAAAATCAGAGGATTAAAAGCTGTCAGGATTATCTTCTTAACTTAATTTCATTCAGCAAGCATTTATTGTGCACTTAGTACGTCCCAAGTACTGTGCTAAGAACAAAGTGCTTCAACTTTTTCATTTGTGAAATGGAGATAACGATACCACCATGGCAGAGTGGATACAATGCTGGACTTGGAGTCAGGGAGATACAAGTTCAAATCCTACTTCAGACATTTAATGGTTGTGATATCCTGGGCCAGTCACTTGACCCCTATGAACCACAGTTTCCTCACTTTACTACATGAGACAGTCAGATTTTGAGATTCTGTTAAGCTCTAAAGCTATGGTCCCATGGTCCTGCTTTTTTTCAATCTTCCTAGTGGACTGGTACTAGATACAAGAGATCCAAAGACAAATAGTTTTTTTTAATTCTTTAAATTAAAATTTACGTTTATTTTTAGTTTATACAGCATTCATTTCCACAAGATTTTGATTTATAAATTTTCTGCTGGTCTTTCCCCTACCCACCACCTCAAAATAGCAATCCCACTGTATACCCCCTCCCCCAATTTGTTTTCTCCTATATCCTCCCCCATTCCCTTCCCCCTCTAACTGTCCAGTAGGGCAGGATGGATCTCCATACTCCAGTGCCGGGTATATCTTATTTCCCAGTTGCATGTAAAAATACAAATAATAATGATAATAATTAAAAAAACATTTGATTTTAAAACTTTGAATTCCAAATTCTTTCCTTTCTTTCCTCATCAACCACTCTTACTGGGAAGATAAGCAATTCAATATAGGTTGCACTTTTGTAGTTGTGCCAAACATTTCCATAGTAGATAGACTGTGAAAGACTGTATTTCCCTCCATCCTGTCCTGCCCCCAACTTGTTCTATTTTCTATTTTGACCCTGTCCCTTTTCAAAAGTGTGTGCTTCTAAACTACCCTCTCCCCCAATCTGCCCTCCCTTCTATTATCCCCCCTCTTATCCCCTTCCCTCCTACTTTTCTGTAGGTTAAGATACCCAATTTAGTATGTATATTATTCCCTCTTTAAGCCAAATTCAATGAGAATAAGGTTGACCCCTTCCATTTTGCCTTCTTCTTCCCCTCCATGTAACAGTTTTCCCTTGCCTCTTTTATATTAGACAATTTACCCTATTTTGTCTCTCCCTATCTCCTCTCATTATATTCCTCTCTCACCTCTTAATTTTATTTTAAAAATTTAATCCTATTAGTGCCTCAGAATAACTATTGAACTTTTTGATGGCCTGTTGTCTTCTGTCAAGGACTTTCTC